>JAVJIF010014821.1:0-120628 GCA_038442645.1 Agave tequilana
TGACACACCTAACTGTTATGATTTGTTTATTAACAAATTATTTTATTTTTATAGATTCTTTTCTGATTGTTTTAATGGTTTCTTTGATACTGAGGACTCTTATTGTTTGCTGTGTTTTTTCATTGTCTATTTTGATTGCCGATGATGACGAGTTTTGGTGCAAAATGCAAGTTTTTATCTTGCAATTGCAACATGTTGAAAAATTGCTTGAACTAGGACGGTCTGAGGCAATGATTCTGTTTATCATTAAATTAGTTTTGAATCTGGAAATTATTTAAATTACTGAAATGAGCACAGGAAATTGGGATTTTTCTAGTGTGCAATCCAATAATAACTTTATTATATTTACCTATGAGATAAAAAAATGAGATCTTATGGCTAGAGATAATGAATCAAACTCTTTTTTAAGAGCTAAAATTATGATATAATAAAATTTATATTTATTTTCCCGTCTACATAAATGATGAAAATTTTATTGGCAATTGGGCAGCGTTCTTCAAATTCAATTTCTGGTTTCTGTGATTTATTTTATCCGAGAAGATAAAAAGATGTGTTTTGATGATTTTATATCCTATTGTTGCGGCGAATGCGTGGTGACGAGGACTTCAAAATTTTGTTTTTGGACTTGCCTGGATCATCTCCCGAAAGAAGAAAGAAGAATGTCCGAAGGGTGAGGCGAAAGCCAACTGATTATGTATCAATTGTGTAAATATGTTTTCTTTAGTGAGGATTTTTATGTGAATCTTAATTTGCTAATTTGATTGTAACATAATTGATTGAAAATTTTGGTAATATGTTAGAAATGAAGGTGGAAAGTTGAAAGTTAACGTAGCTTTTTTCTACTTTTAGGCGTGTTTGTTTCGCCGCAAAATGTAAGTCGTAAAATTTCTTTTCTATTTTCCGTTGTTTGTTTCGCTGAAAAACAAGTTGCAAAATGTAACTTTTCTTTTTCTCACTTGCAGTTGCTACAGTTAAATTTGTGGTCATGTAAATCTCACTTTTACACTCATATTTTTCTACTTGCAGTTGTTACAGTTAATTTTGTAGTCATGTAACTCTTACTTGTAGTACATTTACAGTTCAAAACAGTTACTTGATAATCAATATATAATTTAATATTATTAAATATTTAATATTTTAAATGTTAGATTTATTAGTTTTAAAGTCTAATTTATTTTGGGCCTAATCAAGTCAATTGGATATTTGCACCCGCCCACTTAACCTATGTTGTTTGACCCAATAAAGAATTGATCAAACCTAAATGGTTTGGGTCTAGACACGTTTTCAATTACACTTAGCCATGAGTGTATTTAAATTAGAATGTGGGACTCATCACACGTGTGGAACTCGTGTTATAAATCAAGGGCCTAGATCTATGATGAGTTGAACTAGGATTTCTTGATGTTATATATACCATGAGTAGGGTTCCCTCTCCACCACCAACAATAAGAATAATCATCTCTCTCTTAGAGGCATCTCATCTCCTCTAAGGATAAAGAAGAGAACTTGGTGACTGGAGAGAAGAATCCTCTCCCTCAACTCCGGCGCCTTCGAGATCGTGCAATCTTCGGCATCCTCCTGATGGAATCAGGTATGCCTAAAACCCTCCTCCCTTTGATCATGATAAAGTATATGTGTAGATCTTGTATGGAATAAATTTAGATCTTACAATTGGTATCAGAGCCTCCTCTTTATCAGATCATAGGGATCTACAGAAATTATGATCTCGATATATAAATATCATAAAATTATCTCCTTTGATTCAATAAATATTTTGTGTCCATATGTTGGATCAAAAGGTTAAAAGGAGTGATTTTTATTGATTTTAACATGTACATATATTTTTATGAAATTTAATCAGTGTGTTATTATTTTTTTTGATTCTTAAAAAAAAAAAAAAAGGATGTTAGATGCATGCGCTGGAAGCACCAGCGCATGCATCGTGAAGTGTTTTCAACAAAGTTAAAAAAAAAAAAAAAAGTAATTTTGAGATGAACCCCTTCATGCGCCTGCATGCAGGGGCCTTGCAGCATGCAGGCGCAGCCGCCGGCCCTTGCGCATGGTGACAACATGAATTTTTTTTTTTAATTGGGTTAGGGTTTTCTTAATTTGGGATTATGAGATTAATTAGGATTAAAAATTTAGAGATTGAATTTTATTCTAATAAGGAAACTTACTCCTAATTAATCTCATATTAAATTTCAATTGGAATGGTGAGATTGAGTTGGGTTTTAAAATTGAGATATAATTCTAGTCTATTAAGGATATTTTGGGTAGAATTCTACTCAAATAAAGAGACTAATCTCAATCAATCTCACATTAAGCTAATTGAGTTTTATTCAGTTCATTAAACCCGGCCCAATAAGAAAGGAAACCAATAACTTAACCATTGCGGGTCGGGTCTGATTCAGACCCGATAAGTACTGCAGACCCGTTTTGTCAATAGAAACTTCAATTAGCCGTTACGGGTTCATCCGACCTCTGTTTTGGGCATGTAAACAGCTGTTTCGAAGCTCTTGACGAGCACTACAGTATTAAAGGAACTATACATGACAAAACAGTAGTTAGTTGACATAAAGATGGCATTGAAGTGTTTATTTATCATGGTTATGTGTACCCTTACATGCTTCCGCTTCATTAATATTTATATTATTGCTTATTGTCTAGCATGATGAATATTAATGTGTACTACAGTTAATAACACACAGATAAAGATATATACATGTTCAAACTAAAGAATTTATAAAAGAGCATATTTAATTGCGTATGTAGTTCATGCGGACAATAGCCGGCCCAAAGGAAGACTATTGTTTGGCCGAATTATGTACGGCTTCGGATACTTGATGTGGATAATGCAAGTGGGAGAACCTTGATGTGTGGTAATCGGCCCAAAGGAAGGTTGTCACACTATTGGCCCATATTGCATTACCCTCATCAACTAGTCTGATGGCGGAACAAGAATCCAGATGCATAAATTTGTGTGGCCCATGCGTGTGGCAATCGGCCCAAAGGAAGGTTGTCATTATGGCCGGGTCATTACATATATTATATGGCCAATATAGATTACTTAAACTTTGGGAGCAATCTTATAAAGTGACAGTCGGCCAAAGGAAGGTTGTTCTCTTACATAGGACCTAGACTTTAGGATATCTATATTGGGCCAGTACAGTGTTGGCATATAGAGACACAACTTGTTCTGAAAGTTTAACCGACAGCTCTATCGGTTAAACTGGTTGCATTTTCTGAAATTCATTTTTTATGGCTATTACAGTAGAATTTTATTAAATGCAATGTTTATGTTAAACTAATGAGAAATTGTACACTTATGTAGTTTAAATTGAATGGTACAAACTTTAAGAAGTGGTAAGACCACGTAAATGATCGTTCTTGAATTCATACACCTAGAGTACACCTTAAAGATTGATGGATCTCTACTATCACTAATAAAAGTTCAGTAAAGAAAAGGTCAATTATGGTATGTGGGAGAGATCTTACAAGAGGTGTCTAATGGTCCTAAAGTACACTATTCCTATAACTATTAGAAGTGCTATGCCCAATAAAGTCAGTGCTCACTTAGCATCCAGGGTAAACTTCTAATAAGAAAAGGAAAGTGAAACTAAAGGGAGGAACATAAACATCACTACAGTGGCTGATCCTAAGTGGCAAAAGTGCAGAAAAATAGCCTAAGGTCATTGCATACTTTTTCTGTAAGAAAGTAAGCCACCTCAAGTAGGAATGCATAAAGTATCAGAAATGACTATTTAGCGGGTATATCTCATATTTATGTTTGTTTTGAGATTAATTTAACTTTAGTGCCACTTTATAAATTATGAATAGATAATTCACATAAGCAATTCAATGCGGAACTTCTAAACCAAAAGAGGCCCAGCCCAACTGAGCGATACGTATATATGGGTGATGGAAATAAAGTTGCAATTAAAGCTATTGGAGTTTGTAGGCTTAAATTAGATTCTGTGTTTTTTTTTTTTGTTTAGATTTGGATGAGACTTTATATGTACCGTCCTTTTAGGCGGAATCATATTTCAATTTCATTTGTTAGACAGATCTAGTTTTACTGTCACTCTTGATAATGAAATGCTTAGTCTACTTTTCAAATCTAAAGTTGTTGGTACTAGAATTCTAATTGATGGCTATATAAATTGAAACTTCATGCTTTATATACTGAATCTCTATATGTGAATAGCATAGGCACTAAGCGAAAATTAATTAAAGAAACATTAGAAAGTTTGGTACTAGACGAAGTTCATGTGTCTTAATTTGGTGTATACAGACATTTGTGGTCCATTCCCTACAGCTTCTTGGAATGGTCATGAATATTTCATCACTTTTACAGACAATTACTCTCGTTATAGGTACCTACACTTGTTCCATGAGAAATCTCAATCATTGGACATGTTTAAGCCGTTAGATTTGATCATGGTGGTGAGTACTATGACAGATATGACGAATCAGGTAAATGTCCAGAATCATTTGTCAATTTCTGAAAGAGTGGTATTGTCGCTTAGTACACCATATCAGGGACACCTCGTCAAAAATGGTATTGCTGAGAGATAAAATCACACACTAAAGGATATGGTTGGGAGTATGATAGCTCACACTACTCTACCAGAGTCATTATATATTGAAGCCTTAAAAATGGTTGTCACCTCCTTAATATAATACCTAACAAAACAGTAACTAAAACCCCATATGAGTTATGGACTGGGAAATCTCTCAGTATTAGGCATCTATATGTTTGGGGTTGTCCAGCGGGAGCTCGGCCATATATACCATATGAGAAGAAGTTGGACTCAATGACAGTTAGTTGTTTATTCGTAGGGTATTCTGAGAGGTATAAAGGTTAAGTTTATTGTCCCTCCACTAAGAACATAAAGACAGATTGCTAAATTTTTTTGAGAATATTCAGAACAGTGGGAGTCAACTACATAAAGATTTCATATTTAAGAAAGAACATATTGTTCTACCCATGACAATTGTTCCAAATGATAAAGTAGTTGTTCCACTTCAAGATGAAAATACAGTTGCATCCTTACAAGATACATATACAGTTCATCCTGAAGTAGATCATGCTGGTGAGGTAGAAACTGAAAATTCTCAACCACAAGTGACTAGGAGATCAACTAGGAAGAGGAGATCAGTCATTACAAATGACTATATAGTTTATCTCCAATAGCATGAGTTTGACATATGGCTAGAGGATGACCCCACATCCTTGAATGATGCCAAACTCAACATTCACTCCACTTAGTGGTCAAATGCCATAAAAGATGAGTTAAAATCCATAAAGGACAATGATGTTTGGGATTTAGTAGAGTTGCCTGAAGGAAAGAAACCGATTGGTTATAAATGAGTATTCAAAACCAAGCAGGATTCGAAAGGCAATGTCGAAAGGTATAAAGCACATCTTGTCACAAAGGGATTCACTCAAAGAAAGGGCATTGACTATAAGGAGACTTTCTCCCTAGTTTTCATGAAGCATTCTTTAAGATTATTATGGCACTGGTGGTTCACTTTGACCTGGAGTTATACCAAATGGATGTTAAGATTGTCTTTCTTAATGGTACCATTGAGAAGGAAATCTGTATGGTGCAACCAGAAAGTTTTAAAGTGAAGGTTTCATAATATTTGATTTGCAAATAAAGAAATTCATTTATGGTTTAAAGCAAGCATCCCGTCAATAGTATTTGAAATTTGATCAAGTAATATCCGTTTTTTTATTTTAAGGAAAATATAGTTGATCAATGTATTCACCATAAATTTAAAGAGAGTAGACTTATATTTCTTGTGCTATATGTGGATGACATTCTACTAGCAAGTAACGATATGCTTCTTTTACTTGACACTAAGAGTCTTCTCTCAAAGAACTTTGAGATAAAAGATCTTGGAGAAGCTTCTTTTGTGATAGGTATCCAGATTCAACGTGACAGGACACGTGGAATATTAGGTTTATCACAAAAGCCCTATATCGATAAGGTGCTAGATAGATGTGTCATGAAGAATTGCTCTAAGGGAGATAAGTTGAGTTTACTCTAATGTCTCAAGAACGATCTACAGAAAGAGCAAATGAAAGACATTCATATGCATTGGCGGTTGGAAGTCTGATGTATGCTCAAGTTTGTACCCATCAGACATAGCATATACCGTTGAGAAACTTGACAGAAACTTGATCAATCATGGATTGATCTCTGGAAGACTGTCAAGAAGGTTATGCGATATCAATAAAAGACTACATGAAATCTGATCAGTTGCAGCTGATTGGATACACAGATTCAGATTATGCTGGATGTATCGACAATAGGAAGTCCACTTTATTTTACATTTTCCTTATTGTAGGAAGATGGTGGATTTAGTCGAGAGGCCATTACAGCTAAACTGTGACAATAAGAGCTATAAAGCTCTGCTGCAATAGTGACAAGAGTTCAGCAAAGTCGAAGCATATCGACATCAAGTTTCTTGTCATCAATGATAAAGTTCGGAATCATATTTGTCTGTTGATAGTGATTACACTATTCTTAACATTACAGATCCACTCATTAAAGGACTTTCACCTAAAGTCTTCATAGAGCATATTGCTCATGTGGGGATGACTAGTCATTATGATATCCTGATTTTGTGGGAGTGGATAATTTTATGTAACAGACATTATTTCTAAGTGCACTTTATGGATATTTGTTGATTCTGATAAATAAATTTATAACTGCTTTTCCTAAAGTTTACTTTTGCGCGTTTGAGTTTGATGAATTAGCAGTTAGACTCGTTGGAGTCATAAAGTTAGACTCGTTGGAGTCATAAAGTGAGACTCGTTGGAGTCATAAAGTGGAAGCCAGTTGGATTGTACCTATTTGATCAGAGGACATTTCCATGCCACACGTCCACATTTGATCTATGTCGTTAGGGGTTCTGAAACTTGTGATGTGGAAGGTCCTACCTATTATCGATACAGAAGGTAACGATCGCCATGTTCGGTGACAGGACACTTAATGGACCAGATTGTTTTGAAACGTGATTTTGTCGGCGGTTAAAGTTTTGATGTCATAAAGTTATGCATAATATCTATTCAGTATGACTTGCTTGGCCCAAGTGGGAGATTGTTAGACTTATTAGTTTTAAAGTCTAATTTATTTTGGGCCTAATCAAGTCAATTGGATATTTGCACCCGCCCACTTAACCTATGTTGTTTGACCCAATAAGAATTGATCAAACCTAAATGGTTTGGGTCTAGACACGTTTTCAATTACACTTAGCCATGAGTGTATTTAAATTAGAATGTGGGACTCATCACACGTGTGGAACTCGTGTTATAAATCAAGGGCCTAGATCTATGATGAGTTGAACTAGGGTTTCTTGATGCTATATATACCATGAGTAGGGTTCCCTCTCCACCACCAACAACAAGAATAATCATCTCTCTCATAGAGGCATCTCATCTCCTCTAAGGATAAAGAAGAGAACTTGGTGACTGGAGAGAAGAATCCTCTCCCTCAACTCCGGCGCCTTCGAGATCGTGCAATCTTCGGCATCCTCGTGATGGAATCAGGTATGCTTAAAACCCTCCTTCCCTTTGATCATGATAAAGAGGCTTACAGTATATGTATAGATCTTGTATGGAATAAATTTAGATCTTACATTAAATAGTGTTCAATTTCTTATTTAATTATTTAATTATTTTATATTTTTAATCTTTAATTTTTTTATTGTTTTTAATATTGTTTTAATATTTTATATTTTACTATTTTAATTTAATATTTTTATTTAATATTTTATTTTACTTTATTATTTTATCAATACTTATTCCATTTTTTATTATTTTATTTAGAGTTAATATTTTATTAATATAACAATATTATATTTTCTCAACTTTCAAATTCCATTATGGGCGCGTTTGGTTGTTGTAATGGTTGTAATTTGTAGGTGGTAATTGGTAAATTTTTTTACAGTTGTAAGTAAATGAGTTATATGCATGTAAATTTTATGGTATTTGATTGGTAATATAAAGTTGTAAGTGAGAAAGTGTACTGTGTTTTACGGCGTTTGTTTCATAAATGAAAAAGTTAACCACAAAATTAATTAACTATTTGGTGATTTAAAAAAATTTTAATATTGCAAATAAATATTAAAATGTAATAAATATTAAAAAAATAATATTAATATAAAAAATAATACAGATTTCTATGACCACAAAATTAACTGAACTGTAAGTGAGTGATAATTGGGTTGCAAGTGAGTGATAGTTGAGTTGCGTACGTCTTTTACGAATTACGATCCAAACAAGCATCGTAGTTGTAATTGGATTGTAAGTCATACGTCATAGTTGTAATTAGATTATAAGTTATTTATGAATTACGGACTTTTATTACTTTTAAAACAAACGGTCCCTATGTCGACCTAATATTTATTGACTTTTAAGAGTCACAATTTCAACAAACATGTTTCCTTGACATAAGAATACCATTGACCATAGATCAATCACAAAAGTTCAAAGTTCTCAGCTCGCTCTCTTTATTTTCATAATTCATTCTCTAATTCTGATCTTACAACCTACCATAGCTTCATCTGTTGGCACAGAATGAGACACTAACAGACATAAACTCTACAAATATTTACATATCTCGACAGGAATCATCAGGGTACACAAATCTTTATCCTTTCCCAGTGGACATAGATTATCATTCTCCCATCACTGGCAAGAGGACACTGCCCCCTGAACTACAGCCATCAATTCCCTCCAGATGAAAACACTAAAAACACTAGCCCAACAGAAGAAACCCAGAGACCAAAACTCCTCGCTGAAAGTACTCTACACTGACAAAACTCATCCCTCCATCATTTGATAGTAATGTATCGGTTTGTTCCATGCTTAGCCCAGTGATCCTTGAGGTCGACTGCCATTGAGAGATCATGACCCTCAGCTGCCAGCCGGCTCAGTAGCTTCGTGAAGGCACTCCCACTCATCTTCCGCCCTCCAACTCGAGCATGTCTTTTGCTGGGCATCACCGGCAGAGGGTACATGGACAGTGTCGTCGTGCAGCATGCTGACTGCCACCCACCATTTCCCCACTTGTAACACGGCTGGTACTTCCCTGTGCATGAGCACACTGGCACTGGCATCGTCGACTCATCAAATTGGACTTGGTTCAGGCCAGGTCCTGATCCTTCCATTCATTGTGGTACTTCGTACCTTGTTTGTTTAGGTCCTCCCCGCTCCCTCCCATCCCGCCCCTCCAGTCGTTGAGAGGCCTCACAAAGGTCGCCTGTTTATTTAGATCCTCACCACCGCAGCTCCTCTTACTCTTCCTTGACCTCGTCTTCCTGGGTGTGGCAGTGGCCTGCGTTTGAACATGTTGAGCTTTCGTCTCCTTTCTTGGTCGTTTCACCTTCCGGGTCTTGGCATTGCCTTCCGAAGCTGTTGAGATGGGATATGCCTCGGTTACATGCATCTCTCTCGAGTGATTATTGGAATCATTGGCCAACTGTGGCGGCGGCGGCCCAGAGTGAAGTTGCTGTTGATGGTTATGGTGGTGGTGAATGTGCTTTGTCCTGCGGGTTGCATTGCCCCCAGGAGGGCATCCAGGCACACTGTTCCCGTTCAAGCCATTCTCCCGAACATACTCAAGAGCTGTGATAGCATTATCACGCTCCATGATGGCAGTATTGCGCTCAGCGATTGCAGCATCCCTTTGGAAAATAGCCAAGTTGCGTTCTTGGATGGCGTTATCCCGTTCAGCCATGATCGCCATGAACTTTATAGCCTGGCTGTCCTTCATTTGGTGTTGAGGAATCATCCACTGCCGTACGATCAAAGATAGATATAGATTATAGCGACAATATGTAACCATGAAATAATGAAAGACTGGCAGCACTATGTTTATTAGGCAAAAATAACAACAAATTATTTAATTTTATTTTTAGAATTTTTTTGATATATGCCCCCTCAAAATCTAAAAAATTACCACCCTAAATCTTTCATATGACCAAATGATCCCCAAATCTTTTGAGGTTTATAAATTTAGTAATTTACTACACCGTCAGTTTTAGATGAAATAAGAGCAAGATGTCCAAAAATAAGGATACCCACCCCCCCCCCCCCCCCCCCCCCCCCCCCCAACCCCAACCCCCAACCAAAAATAATAATAATAATAATAATAATTTCCCCCGCTTTTGTTAAAATTTCATTGATTTTAGGAGGATGAGAAGGAGAAGAAGAGGAGGAAGTGTATTGTTTTTTTCCTTTCTTTTTAATTGAAATTTTCACTTATTTGAGGACAAGGTTGGAAGAGGGTTTTTGCTGTTTTTTCCTTCTGTTTTATTGGATTTTCATTTTCACTAAGTTTAGGAGAAAAAAGGGAGGGGGAAGTATGAATAGGATTAGGTTTAAAGTTTGGATTAGACAGTAGAGAGGGTAATTAGTCATTTTTAATGATTAGTAAGCTCTTTAATAGAAAATAAGAAAATTTCCCCCTAAACAATAACATGAAGGGGGGAAATTTCTAAGACCGAGAAGATTTGGAGGGTCAGCCATAGATTACCAGTGCACCTTTTCCATATAAAAAAAAAGACTTTGGGGGGTACATAGCGGAAAACGCTTCTCTTTTATTGATGAAAGAGAATGATGCAATAAGCAGTGCATCAGATAGTGTCTTTCTCCTACATTCTAAAATGGCACAAAAGTTACAAATGAACCAAATCCTGTTCAGTTTATGCCTTGACCTATCTAGGCACAGTTCGGGAGTTCACTTCTAAACAGTTCACTCTATTAACTTAATGACTGCATCAAATAAAATATTGAAGACGAGTTAGAACATATAGAATTAACCCCTGGTTAAGTGATTCAAGAACAGAGACAGACATCAGAATTCATTCGAGGGATGTTATGACCAAAAAGAGAGCCACACTGAAAGCTACAATATCTAGATAATGTAAGTGGGTGGGAAAGGCATGGATGTTGCTTTAGTTCAAGAGAGACATGGAAAAAAGATAATCTCACATTCAGATACTTGGAAGACTATGACAATAGGCTGTGATGACCTATAATCATACCAACATCTACAATTGTCACTGGTCAAAAAACAAGAACCAACTAGAGATAGTACAGCCAACAAAAAAAACCCCCGTTACAGCCAAAAACACAAAAATGCAGGCAATGGCAAAGAACATTCAGCGTCTTAGAGTTCTCACGATTGATATGACATAGACACTGCTTACAGAAACAATAAAAAGTAAATACGACATGTAAATCTAGTGAACCATGTGTGGATACCTGAGTGTGTACTGATTTGTATTGATCTGCCTTGTGCCTCCCATTTTCCCTGTGCCCACTGTCATCCATTTTAGCACTCACTTTTAGCAACAATATTAAACAGCTGATGACACCTGCTGTAGATTTCATAAAGAGAGTTTGTTCATTAAAAAATTCATGGCTTGGAATGGTTAAGAGGCCATCCATCTTAACCTTGAAACGCATGTTTTAAAACAAGAACATCAGTGAAGCTGAAACTAAAGAATTATTTATAAAATATAAAGCAATAAATAAATCCTGAGCACTTACCTCTTAAAAGTCACAGCTCAACTCTGGCTGAAATGCCAATGGAAGCCTGGCGTAAAAGAGGCACACTTATGAGTAAATTGCTATTCAAGGAAGCATCAACAAAATTTGCACTCTGAATATAATTAATTGCAAGATAATCATAACCATGTAATATCCCCAAATCAACAAGATAAATAAACAGTGCTACTGGCATCTGCATTAAGCAATGTCCTTTCCTCTTACGGTATACTCATGTCCTCATTTCCTTTCCTGCACTCTCCTTTCTCATTTCTCCACCAACTCAACTCACACCTTATTCTTTCTAATATAACTGACTGCCTTCTTACTATCCATCGCTCCCTCTCATGTAAAGGAGTGAATAAGGTCCCACAATGTTAGGAATAGTGAAAACAGAAACAAGTCCTGGAGTTGGAAAGGATGAAGAAAGAATAAGAAGACTAAGTATCTTCTAAAATGCACTCCCCCCTCCCTCCAACTTGTACTCTACTTCCTTACTTCATATATTCTTTCTCATTAGGTTAATTAAAAGAAAGGGAAAAAATAACAGCAGTAGCTTTTACTGTTTACGTAAGACTATGAGCTCCTTCCATTCTCTTTCTGCACATTGATGATGATGCGACTATAGCATATAGGACTGCAGGCCGAGCAAATAAGCCAGGTTACCTAACCCTTCATCTAGACTTTTGTTGTCTAGAGAAATTTGAAGGATCGCGCCTTGGTTTCTTGAGCATAAACCGGTATTCTAAAACTTTCTTTTGCAGCCGCATAAGCGAATGCTGACACCGGCCACAAATTAGCACATATGCCCTCTTTAATGCAGTCATGCCGCATATGCAGGCATATTCTGGATTGTGAGCTTTTATACCCACTTCAGCAGGTGCATAATTACGGGCACCTGTTATTGATTTGACCTGAGACTCACAACCAAATAAATGAAAACGGTAAAGGGATTAGGGTTAGAGGGATCCCCAATTCTCAGTGCTCGGGCGTCTTCCTCTCCCCAGTTCAACCCGATCCCAGTTCCTCTCAACTGGGACCGCGAGGTAAGGAAGCTCGGCAACACTGTAATGGCTTTTGTGTATGAGTTTCTGTGTGTTATTAAACTTTTTCACCGCACCATTGTAGTTGCAGCAACAGCTGCTGCTGTTGATGATGTCGGGATCAGGGCAGTTCTCAGGCAGGCCTCGGTGGCGAGGCCGCAGGAGGGTCATCTCAGGCTGGCCCCTGCCCTGGTTGGTCTTTCTTGTTTCTATTTGTTTCGTGGAATTAAAATTGGAGGAATGAAATGATAGTTTATGGTAGTAATGTGAACTTGTGAGAGATTTTGTAAGAACTCAGAACATACTCATGCTAAGATGTGAAATTGTGAACCCCTTCTCTATTTCTCCATACCTTTTCAAAGGAAGGATCTAATTGAGAACATAAGACTGCGTCTTTTAAACAGAGGGAAAAAACTATTAAACCGTATAGATATAACAATATCTAATAGAAGAATCTCTGAGTTTTGTAATCTAAAAAATATCTACAATTTTCATTCCTGTAAATTTAAAAGGAGTATACTGAATGTGTGTTAGTGAGAATTACTCGTATAGTTTATGTGATTCATTTTTTTTTTATGTTTGTTAATGGTAGATTGACATGTATTCTTGTTCAAAAAATTTCATGTCTATGTTAATATGTATGCTTTTTGTGAAAACTGTTGTAGAATAATTTTTACTTGCATGTAATTGATGACCTCCAATTTTTCAAGTGTTAAGAGGACTAACTAGTAATACTAGTAAATAAAATATGGATGGAGCCATTCTAGAGAAGCCGAAAGATTACAATGACATAGGTTCGGAATATGAACAGTTTGTGATAACCTGAAACTACAGCTAAGTGCAAAGCAAAAGAAATGCCTTCAAATTTATAACAAAGGGGTCAATTGGTAAAGCAACACAACAGGGATTTCATGTCATGCATAGATGTGCCCAAGTGTCAGCGATGAAAACAACGCCATTTGTAGGCAGCATTTGGAGAGAATCAAGAGGAAAAAAGTAAAGAAAAAGCAAACAAAGTATTATATGAGAAAGGAGGCGTAGATTTTTAAAGAGAATGAGAAGAAGCCAATCTTGTACAGATTGATATGAAAAGGCCTCATGTGATGAGGCTGTTAGATAGATTAATGGATGAAACAAAGATTGAACACACAACTCTCAGTGAAGGAGAACAGAAGTGGGGGGAGTTGACTCACCACTATATTAATTTGTGGGCTTATGAGGTGGGACTTCCATTCCATACACTCAACCTTCTAAGTTTGATCTTGCGTGCGAGACTATTAACTAGTATAGGCTAGAATACAAATAGCCAAAGCAAATATCAGTTTCAAGTGCCTCTTAAAGCAATCGTACAAGAAGATAGATGGTAATCTCAATAAGAAAAAGGTGGACTGGGAAGAACATGGGTGCAGCATTCTGATGTGTGGACCGATAGTTTGCATAGGAGTGTCATGAACTTCAGGTATCATTGAAAGAAAGACACATCAAGTTATTGAAGACACTAACCAACCACATACGAGGTTGCACATTTTCAAGTGGGTCGAAGATTACATTAAAGAGGTTGGGAGTATAATGTGATACAAGTGGTTACAGATAGTCACTTTTTAAACATGATAGCGAAGGATACGACGAAGGAGACACGATTGAGAATCTATGGAGTAATTGTGCAATATATACGCTACTGATCTCATGTTGGGGATATTAGAAAGATTCCTAAATACAAGGAACTGACTGAGAGGTCGAGATTGGTTGCACAATTAACAATATTTCTATTTCTCACATCAGCACTCTTGGATTATGCACAATTTCACTAATTGGAGAGAGCTTATTTGACCCAAGAGTCATGAGGTTTGTCACCACCTTCCTCGACTTTGAGTGTCTTATTGATAAAAAGGAACATGGTATCATCAACTGACTGGGAAGAGAAAGATGGTTGATAACTACCAAAAGGGAGAGGAGTTAATCGGATGAGGTTTGGAAGGATGCACAACGATTTACGAAGATTTACACTCCTCTTTAAACTGAGGATAGTTGATACAAACAGAATGCTCTCGATAAGTTTCGTCTATGGTATATTCTAGGATAAGAAAATGAAGTCAAGGCTTCTTACAATAGGAAAGAGACCATATATAGATTGGTACTTGAAATTATTGAGAAGGCAAAGTACAAGCTTGATAGCTCACTTCATTTGCTAGCCAACTACTTGAATCCCTATTATTATAGGGATAAAGCTGCACGAAAAGGCACTACTGCTAAGATTGCAGTCATGCATTGCATCAATGTGTTCCATACTGAGCAGTATTACATCCAGCATGAGATTAGAGCGAGGAATTTGTGATACAAAAAGATAGAAGAAATCATGGAAAGTGAAATGGCGAAAAGGTACTAGAAGGGATTTAATGGCTTAGATAATATTGATCCAGGTAGTATCTTTGTGTTTATGTTCAATACTTAAAAAAAAAAAAAAATCATTTATTCAATATGTGTGTTAAACTATAAGGTACTAAATGTACCAATTTTCATGACCAGCAGATTGCTAGGATTTCTATGGAGGAGACACACCCTGTCTCTGAAAGATGGCAATCAAGATTTTGTGACCAGTAGCTCCTCACTATGTGAAAGGAATGTGACTGTGTTTGAAGGGTAAATACTAATAACGATGATATCATTTGACTTATTGTTTTTTCTACTTCATATGGTTTCTAATTTTGTGTCATTGTGTGAAATGCACATACACATACTAAAAAGAGGTGGAAGCTAGATCCAAAGAGATTAAATGATCTAGTTTTCCTGAGATTAAGAAAATGAAATGCAAAGACAGAGTGGGCATGGAAAAATGTGCTCTTAGCTACTAATGATTTAAAAGCTTTGCACTCGAAGCGAGAGAACATAGAGAAGATCTTCCTCATGCATGGGCTGTTGCAGAGGCGTGAAGCTAAGGAAAACCCAATCAAAACGAGGACAACATTAAGGAGAAATGCAAGGAGAGAACAAGAGCGCTCTTCTAGTACGTTGGTGGATGGGGTTCACGAGGATTATGAGGCTTCTTCTAAAGCAGAGTTAAATAACAACTATGTCCTCTATGAAGATGATTATGAGGATAAGAAAATGGAGGAAGATGCATTTTGTGTTATATTGAAACATTAATGTTTTGGTTAAAATTAATCACTTTGTGTGTGGTGATGGATTGCTAAGTAGTTATTAGTTTAAGTCGTGATGATGATGATTAATAATGAACTTGTTTTTATGTTGTTACTTGCTAATGTTAGTTACTAAGTAGCAGATAAATTATGATGAAGTACTAAGTGATAATTGCATGTTTATTGTTTTCTAGATTAAGTTGTTGTGGGTATAAAATATATTTAGAAGATAATGGGAAAACCAATCCTGCTCGAAAGAGTTTGGTCAATCAAAGAACTTTGCTCAACAACACCTGTTGGTAACTGCTAATGCAAGACCAGCCTAACATAATGAATTGGCTAGCATTCATGTCCAACCGATAAATAGGAAGGCACAGTTTACATCCATGTATGTTTCTCTCTCTAGTTCCATTTCAATTCTCATTATCAAAGCAAACAATGTACTGACGTGATCATCAAAAGGGGTGTTGTCGGCCTTAGACTGGCAACCTGATCAAATTCTTATTTTGCAAAAACCTCTTAAGTCAGATTGAAATAAAACTGATGAAGACCTGAATCTAGAAGACTCCATTGTGATCCATACTCCAAACTGGCTCAGTTAGATCCATAATTTAGTTGTCTAGTACTTTTTAAACAATTTTTTAAAGTTTGATACTTTGATTATACGAATTATGGTCATTTACTTATTTCATTAGTACAATAGCCTATACTGCTCATATTCACAATTTAAAAGGTTTATAATATTTTTTTTTTGATTTTTTTTAATGTTTTAGAAATTTTCAACATTCAAATATGTGTGTGTGTGCGCGCGTATAATATAAAATTCATTTCCACGTAATTCCAATTCCACATAATCCACATAATTGGTGAATAAATTGATTATGCATTATGCATTGCTAGACACATTCATAATGAAATAACATTTTAGAATACCGGCATAGGCTGCATGATTGAAAAAGATTAGTCCATTCTCTATTTCTTAGGTCAAAAAAGAAGACCATCTTCCAACACTCCTCACCCCAGCCCCACAATCTAGAGAAAAGGGAGAAGAAAGAGACAACGAAAGAATGAAAAAGAAAATAGATATGCAACTTCCCAACCACCCACAAAAAATGTCGAAATACTATCAACATTATAAAAAAAGGTGGTTGGTTAATTCCTAAGACTGATCGAAAATCTCATATTCTTGTATTAGGCTTCAGCATTTACTTGATTTTACAAGGATCAGACAATATCTGAGATGTCACTATTATTTGTAAGGGTAAATTGCACATAACTTCCGATTATTCCCTGAGTAGATATCACCACCCTTCAACTTTTTTTTAGCAGTATCACCCTTGGGTCTGTGCTTGGATAGGCCTTAACCTCGTGCAAAAAACCAAGCTTCTCAAAAATAAATCAATCAATCAATAAACCAATAAGTAAAACATTTAAAAGAATTGAAAAGGTTGAAGGGGGGGGGGGGGGGATAAGTGCTTCTTAGAACATACTTGAGAGGGATTATTTTCAATATCCCCTATTTTAGATCCTCCATTTTGGAGATTGTTTTGATAACTTTTTTTTTTCAATGAAAATATATTGAAGGGGAAGTGCAGGTGGTTTTTTTTTGTGGGGGGTTTGGGGTGGGGGTTGATGTGTGTTTGACATTGCTTATAATAAGTGCTTTCGCTGCTTGAGGATCTTAATTGGCATCACTTTCGTACTTTCCACTTGGAGTTGCCAAACACTGTCTCTTTGATGTCAACTAAGAGGACTCTACTGTCATGCTTTCCTCTCCATTCTCAGATTGCAACTATGTGCCACAAAGAAAAAATTACAATCATTATGCAAGTGCCACTTTGGGCCTTTGACAGGGAAGTGGAGATGAAAGTATGAAAATATTCAATGCATAGGTCCACATGGAAGAGAATGCTCTTTTGTGTTTTGAAAGTGAGTCACTTTCATACTTTCACGTCCAATCCAAGATTGACAAACAAACCTTAAAGCAAATAAACATTTCATTTTTGCAAAACTGGATATCTATTAGTCAACTAATAAAGGAATTCTTTAGAAAAGTACAAATCAAAAGGCTACAATTTGAACAGCTTCTCTCAATTGCAAGAGCTGAAACCTCACCCGTGTGATCTCTCCTATTTTTTCTCACATGTTCTGTCATGCAGTATCATTTCAAACTGACATTTTCAATCCATTTCTCTGATTTTCTGTTGCTATATTAATCGTTTCTTGCTCTCACATACCCATCTTATCCAAACTCCTCCAGACAAATCCATTTCAAACATTGATCCTTCATATGACAAGCACCTCCAATTTGAAAAGTACCAAGCACCTTAATTATGTGAAAGTTCTTTTCTAAGAAGTGATTTTGGACAAGTCCTTTAAATGGAATTAACTATAAGAAAGCAACACCATGCACACCCAGAGACACACATGGCATAAAACTATCGCACAGAAGGGTCTCTACTTTCTAGAAACAAGATATACTGCTGATTTGATGGGGCCTTAACCTACCTACAACTTTGAGATGTACTTAATAACAACTGCAGTTACAAATGAATCTAGCATGAATGGAGAATCAATCATTGAACAGGATGCTGCATGATGGATCAAGCACAGGTACATCTCCTATGTCTACAGAGTATAAGGATATAAGTTGTATGTTAGCTGCCAAATTATTGAAATAAGGAACAAAAACAGCAGATGCAAGAGAATAAACCCAAAATGTTCTAAAGAAGAAGATAGGTTAGCTAAAGCACAAAACAGGATCTATCGTGTTGAGGAAAAACTCAACTACTGCTAAGCTAAAATAATTCGAAAGATATATGTTCACAAGCATCATAACTATGGACATGCTGATGAGTCTGATTTTATCTTTGATGAGTTAATGGTGCTAAATTTGATTTTTTTTTACCATGGATTAATAGCACTCATCTTCTAAGTAGACAAATACTTCATTATTGAACCCTTTCCATCTACTGTCAAGATGTCACTTGGAAGTTGCTTATCCCATGTCTATAAGCTATCTTTTGGCTTAAATAAATTGATCTTACATGATTGAAAAGCCAAACTTGTGATGCACTAAGATCTTTAGACCAACTCGGAAATGGGTTAATGTTTCTCCTTTCAACCAGGTCAATGGAAAAAGGGTCAAGGGAGTTGCGCTTCCTAGAAAGGTTAAGACCTAAGAGTTTGGTTAATAGCTGTGCTTAGTTTGGACAAGATTTTTGGAGAGATGGTGACGCAAGAAAAAACAGGGAAAGAACTAGGGTTATGAGATTTGGGGAAGAAAGTAGGATTCGGGCCTCACACACCGGAGAATCACTCTCCCACTTGTGCCTCACACAAAGAGAATTCACAAAATCAAACTAGGGTTTAAAATTTCAATCATTAAATAATTTCCATCAAAGCAACTATAAGAGTTATTATAGGAAATGTTACATGCACAACTCGTGCTTCAAAATAAAGAAAATTAAAATATAATAAAAGAACTAATAAAATCCCTTGTGCACCACACATGCACTCTCTACTACTAAAATAAACCACGAAAATTGGATCCAACCCCGGTATTCCTACGTAAAGGCCTGATTGGATCCTTGTCAACTCTCCCCGGGTTAGAAAAATTCGCCTCTGGTGAATGGTGACGGTGGTACTCTGCAAGCAAGTCCAGGTTGAGTTGCTGAAGCTCCTCGATCTGTACCCATGCACAATCAGATCATGACATCCTCTCCAATAGACCAGGTAGTGCTGGTATCCTCCATCATCTTTCGAGATCACCTCATCTTACAGAATGTCCTCAATCTCGTCGGCCTGGTGTCTCTTTGGTGATGGCAGCAGTGGCAGATGAACAGAAAAGTGTTGTGGGCTCACTGTTGTCGACAAATATGGATCAGGAATGATGGTTGGGTAGTTGATAGGAGCACGATATGGAGTCACGTCCTTGCGTTGAAGACAAGATTAATCTCAAGCTCCCGTGGTATGTCTAACTTATAAGCATTAGAACCAATACTCCGCGAGACCCTGTATGGACCAGTCCGTTGAGCATGAAGTTTCTTCTATGTTCCCAGAGGAACCTCTTAGGTCACACTATAGCATCACCTTGGATCCCACTGCAAACTCCTGCATACTCTTATGCATATCTGTAGTAGATTTATAGCTATCATTGCCACAAATTCTATGCTGTCGAATCTCGATATGCAAATCATGCACATGCTAGGCAAAAACTCGATGGATGTGTTAGGTGTTGGCCCAAAGGCCCTTCACCCTAGTTTTGATGATGATAATCTCATAAAGTTATTAATACTAATAATTTTTATTTATATAAGTTACAATTTTATAAAGAGTGTTTTAGTCATGTGATTAGCTTCTCCAAAAAAATCACAAGTTTTGAAGCTAACTACAAAGTGATTCAAGATCTAAGCATCATGTTCACACATAGAACTCAAGATTGGAATCAAGCTCAAGAGATTAAAAAAGTTGCAAGATTGAAGCAATCAAGAAGAATTATTTTTCTTTATTCAACAATATAAGATTTAGATTTGTCAAAACCAATTTTAGAGGTTTGAATTGCTCAAGAGATTCACATACACAAGAGATTTATTGTCTTTTGTTTCTAAATTCTTGAAATTTTTTTTGATAGTTTAAATCGTTTTCAAAACGGTATTTTGATTCATAATTTTTGAAAAGCATATTTTTGAAAAAGAATTTCTATTTTTACAAAAACAAGTTCTATACTTTACTTTTTGTGTTGATCTAGGATCACACATATTTGAGCTTCAAATATATACATGAAACTGATTTTGGAAAGAGATTTCAAAATGTTATAGTGAAAAATCAAATATTATTTCAAAATATTTTCTACTTTAAGTTTTGGTCCATTACCGGTGGACCGTCCATTCGACCGACATGAGCTGATTGCTCTATCGGTCGACCGAGCTGTCAACCGGTTTTGCACGAAAATGCACAAGTATAGCTAGTGCACATCAGTCAACTGCCCGATCGATCGTGTATAAGGGCTAGGTTCTCTGTTTGTTAACATCGGCCACCCGACCGATTGACCGACTGAGACACCAGAGTTCTCTGTGGGATTCTGTCAACCGCCTGGTTGACCGCTAACACCAACGGTCAGAAATTTGACCGTTGCAGTCGACCGGTCGGTCGACCGATAGGCTTGTGAAAGCCTGATTAACCCCAAACAGCTATATTTTTAATCTGCTTTTTCTGCATTAATCAATAACAACTATTTTGAGTTTCTTCTATTTTGATCCTCTATAAATAAGGTACTATAGAAAAACCCTAGAAGAATTAATTAAGTATTTTGTTCAAGATTTTCAAGAGTTTTTAGTAAAGATTTTCAAAAGAAATCAATTTGAGCCTAAATTCAAAATACAAGCTTTGTCTCTTCAATCCAAATACTTCAAAATTTCACTCACATTCAATCTATGAGCTTCAAATTCCCTACATTGGTTTTTAGGATTATGTTGTGAGCTCTTCAACGTCCTTTGCTCACTAGGATCCTCGACAAGTTTCATAGCCTCCATTGCTGCCATCAATTATTGATAAGGATCTGATATTGCCTGATCGCTGTTACCATCTACGTTCATGGGATCGCCTCTCTCCATCAAGCTTATTGCTTCTTTGCTTGACCTACCTATATGTGTTGAATTGCTATCGCATCTTAATAGGAATCTGAGCTACTCGATCTCAATGAAAGCATCACTGATGTGATCTCATCTCCGCTATCCTTCAGCCACAAGATCCTTGCAAGATGAGCAAGGTCACAGGGGGCCGGGTCGCTCCGACGACCCCCCTCTGACGCTCAAGGCAGATCAGAGAAGAAGTGAACTTGAGAGGAGAAAAAGAGTTGCGTACATTCCAGGAGGTCAAGAGGACATCCTATTTATGAACATTAGACTGATCACGAGGCTGTCTTCCGGAAGAAGACTGGCACGCCAGGCTCGCCAGCTAGGACGAAACGGTTGATTAGTTGTTCAAAGTCTTGTGTGGTTCGACCACAGTTTGGTTTCAATCATGGTCTTCAAATCTGTCCTTAGCTAATAATCTTATACTGAGCACTACCCTACCCCACTTCTGCACGATTTCACCCATATGCATGTATAGAGGGACAAAGCCTAGCAGCCAAACAATCAACTTATTCAAAACAAACCCCCCCCCCCCCCCCAACCCCACCCCGCAAAAAAAAAAAAAAACCCCAAAAACACCAACACACACACACACAACTTCCACCCAACAATGGTAGGAGTTTGTCCCCATGGGAGAAGAATGGCTTTCAATCTAAGCTTCCTGCTTCAGCCGATACAGATCAGTAAGGCATGCCTACCTTAACCTGAACTTAATGAAATAATATTAGTCAGTTGCTAACCCCAAAAAATTGGGATAAAGGTGTGGTTGTCATTGTTATTGTTGTTGTACAGAATTTGTCGGTTAGTACCTTGATGGGTTCTTTTTTGTTTCACGACGTGTCCCAAAGGAAGAGGGTTGTGTGTGTTAGTGGATGCCCAACGTAAAACTTAGTCAAATTGATATGACATGAATCCTAGGGAAGAAAACGATCCATGCAGCCAATCCAAAAACTTGGGACAAAGCCATTGTCGGTGAGTACCAAAAATAGGCATGTCAATAAGTACCTTAAATATGTACTGGATTTATTGAATGGGCTGCCATCTTGCAACCAACATAATAGAAGGGCTAAACTATGAACTGGTTTGGGAATGGGAAACAACAAGGAGAATGAGATACAAAGATATCAGCGAAATCTTTAAAGCAATCAAGGAGTTGTATTTTACAAAACAGGCATGGAGAGCATATTGCTAACAAATGGCGTTTTCTTAAGTTCTGGATATCCTTAAGTTAAACCACAGAAAAAGATCTTCAATAAGAAGCGTGTCATCTGCATATTCTATTAATAATAATGATAATTCCATTATTTCTAAAGTTTTAAACTTCCAGGATGTAGAGGTCTGATAAGCTTAAGCCTCCAATCAAAACATGAGAATATCCATACCTATGGATTAAGCCATTTGCTACCCATGTTATGGTTTCTCAAAACCCCATAACCAGAGGAGCCAGTTCATTTTAGCCTTGTAGCAAAAGCCCATTTGGCAACAAGAACCCAGCTTTAACTCTTTGAACTCGCTGCCAAGCTGCTCATTAGAATTAGATCCATGAAGAAGTTCCTAATCGGAAGATAAAAGTAGCATTATGGACCTGAACAACAAAAGGAGCGGATGATCAAATTAATGAGTGGATAATAAAGTTATTGGTTACATCTAAAATGTTCAAAATATGTGGCCACAAATACCCCCTTTCATTGGTGTGTTTTAAGTTATGGGTCTACTGACAGTGTGACACTTCTAAAGAAAGGAAATGCATGCTCAAATACCAACAAAATGCATGTGCCTTTAATTTCACTTTCTCGCCCCCAACCCAAACCCCCACGCATATAATAAAATAAAATAAAATAAAATAAGAATATCGATAAGAATAACAATAAAGAGAGAAAGAAAGACCGGAGAGAGAGAGAGAGAGAGAGAGAGAGAGAGAGAGAGAGAGAGAGAGAGAGAGAGAGAGAGAGAGAGAGAGAGAGAGAAGGCAATATTTTTTTTTTAAAAAAGGAAAAAAAAGAAAGAAAAGAAAAGAAAAAGGTAAAGAGAAAAACTTCCACTCCTGATTATAAATGCGCAACAGGTGCTAAAAATCACAAAATTTGAACTTTCACTCGGGATCTTACTCTGAAATCAATTTTACTTAACTCTATAGGATTAGTTTTCGGTAAGCATGTAAGATTCTGAATAAAAAACCAAGTCAACTAGTAGCAGTTTAAGAAAGGGGAAAACACTCACCTACCCACGTTCACCAAAGAACATCTCATCACTTGCTCGCCCAGAAATATCCGCTCCTCTTCCTAGAAGTGTTTGGTACCGGCTGTTTCTTTCCTTAGAAGATAAAATTTGATACTGTAAGGTCTTTAGGCTCACCAAGCAGTCTGTTCTTTTGGTTCCCATATAATCAATAAAGTAATGGAATGTACAGCAATAGTGAAATTTCGTTTCACTCTCACTTTTTCAATTGTTATTGCAAGTTTCAGTTTAAGGGTTAAAAGTTGTACCAATAGTCCTGAACTAAGTCCCAATAGGAGTTTATGCCTATTCAAGGAGAAATGCAATCAGATTAGCTTTTCTCAGCCAGCCTTCAGAGATTACGCAACTTTTAATAGGTAGAACTAAAAACAAAAAATATTAAATACTTATCCTTCTAATGTACTGTCTTTATTCAATGAGCAACCATATCACAGCTAGCAAGTAAAATTAAACGATCAACAGGTTTGTGAATGGTGAAACAGCAAGGAGAATACTTACACACATATCCTTTATAAATTATCCTTTATAAATTCAGAGATCTAACAGTCCAAATCTTCAATTTGTGTTGAGGGTTCCCATTTTGACCTGTCCCAACCCAGCATAAAGGTAGCGGGTTCAAGGAGGTCTTAATAGAGTTGGGTCACAATCAACAAAACCCAACCAACTCATTAACAAACAGGTTGGTCTACCCACTTAATCTGCCGGACCTGAGTCGACCTTCATAGGATAAATAATAAATTATAATATCCAGTATTATACTTCACGTGATTGTAGTAGCTTTGGTGTTTAGTTGTCACTGGGAAGTTGGTTATAATCTCAAAGAATTCTCCCTACAGAATAAAACTCTGCCATGGCAAGCTTACAGCTTGACCCGACACACCCTATTTAATAAACAGGTAATGTAGGCCGGCTTTAGAAAGGGATACCATACCCATGGTTTACCTGGTTAAGTATGTGCCTAATCTGGAATTAAGAAAATTCCTTCGCTTTCAAGATGATGAATATAAACTTCCTCGTGTGCCCAACCCCCGCTCCCAATTAAATCCTATCCATACAAACAATAGAAGCATTTCCCACCGCACCTAATTTTGTTCCAACATATAATTTTTAGTTTACATATTGTACTTCTGTATTAAAATCTCAGCAGAACTTCTCTATGCAACTAAAATATTTCACGATTTGGATATTTTAATATGGCTTGTTTTAGCACCCAAGCTGCATAAAACTCCCAGCTCCCACACTGATCAAATCCATCCAATAAACAGGCTGCATGTGTGTTGGCCTGAATGGATCAGGTCAATTTTGTTTCAATTGACTGGCCTGACGCTCAAATTTGATGGAACACAGTTGAGATCTGCATGACCAAAGAGAAGAATTATGGCAGAAACAAGCTGCATCTTGAGATTATTTAGCGTGTTATGATCCTTGCAATTTATTGTCAGTTGTAAGCCTTAATCAAAGTATCCAATTTGGAAGGAAAAACCATCTGATAATGGAATATCCAACTTCCTTTACAATAAGGAAGCCAATTAAACATTATTTCTAAGTTTGAAGTTATATATGATTATCCTTGAACTTTCTTTTGGATATAAAGCTTCAAATTTTTGAATCAGTAAAATATGTTAAATAAATGGTAGATTTTGGCATCCTGCTTCTCATACAATAGTTCATTTTCTTTGACTGACTTGTGAGATACGGATGCATTGCAGCAAAACTTTTAGGCCCAACTTGGCAATCAAAAACTGGCTAAGGCTTCATCTTGACCAAAGTAAATGGAGGAAGGGGCAATAGGGGTTAACCATGTTAGAAAGGTTAAACCTTGGAAATATACTTCTCCCATGTCTGTTTTAGGGTGAATAATTGGTTTTATTTGAGTATGTTACACATGTGATGAGGTAAGATCTTTAGGCCCGTTGGGCAACAACTTACGGTTTTTCCTAGAGTTAGGGTTCACATATACCCTGATGCTTTTAACCAGTCCGTAAAAACTAAGAGATGTGTTGAGAGGGAATAGATCTTTTAACCTTTTACAATGGTTAAAAACAATAAATTAATGGTCCTATTTTATTTTAGCTGTTGCCAAAATCTTGTTTAGAAACTCAAACCTTTATTATACGCTTTTAACCCATTGCAATGGAATAAATTTAGCCCAATAAAGAAGTTGCTAACCCCAAGACAAATGAAGCAATAAGAACGCCTCTCGAAGAAAAACTATGTTACTGAGGACATAAAAAAAAAGATGATCCAAAAGGAACTTGCTAAGAAAGACTCTTTATTCATGGTTGGTTGGTTGCAAGACTCTCCTATTCACTAGGTAGCACATACACTTCATATGTTCAGCCGTGCCGTGTCGGACACATGTCAAACACAATACTTCTATTTTGTATGTATTTTTTTAAAAATTTGTTGTGTCGGTGTGTCGTGTCAAGCTCGTATATGTGTGTCCGTGTCCGTGCAACATAGCCTATTCATGGTTGGTGCAATGTTATTAGTGATTAGGGTTGCGTATAGGACCTATAGGTGAGTGTTTGTTACTATTATTTTGTCTGCTAATACAACTACTACTACTACTTATTCCAATCTTTTTCCTCTTGGGGTGTGGGGGTGGGGTCCAAAAACAATTATATAGTGGTCCGGATGGGATTAAGAAAGGACTCATGAGCAACTATTTTACCTAGAATACTTTAAATTTGAACTAGCTTCACATGCCCTATTCAAGCCTTTATGTCTATATTGCATGGACACGCTGACACACAAATATCATTATAAACCAATAAAAAGTAGATAAAGAATTAACGTACATGCGATAGATGTGGCCCACACTATACAACTTCAGGATAGAAGTGTTTATGCTACACAACCTTACGTAAGGGGCTAATGGAGCTTTTTAAAATAAAAAGTTTACAAGGTTAACACAACTAATTGCTCTCATATGTATTTTCCTAGGAGAGTTATTATAGGGTGCATTTTTCCCTTGGAAAGCTTTGATACTTAGAGTTGCAACCTTTCGCAACCAAGTTGTTATCCTTCTAGTTCCAATATGATCACTCAAGGTATGTGGCCTAAAATGTTATGAACCTCCTGTATATTTAATACTAAGTCTTACATAAAAAGTTATAAGTCCCATTGACACCTTGATTAAGTCATAATTGGAGTTTCTCTTTAATTAAGAAGACCTGATTTTAGATTAGAATTGCATGCCAGCTTTGAGAGATTAAAGTGTTGTATTTATCTAAACTTAAGTAGGAAAGCCTGAAATTTCATTATTTTTCTAATTTCCAGAATTTATTGAATTAGCATCCAAATCACAGCTAACAGTTAGATTCCACTGTGAATCAGTTTAACAATCGTGAAACGAACATGGAGAAAATGATGCTTAAGTGATCATTCAAGCGAAAGAGAAATCAAAGAGGACTTTATAGTTTACTAAACTTAAATGAAGTGCAGATTGATAACTAATGATATTTCCTACGTCAACAATTTTGATGAAATTCCTTAATAGAACTCAAACGATAAAGGAACAGAAAACCTTTTGAATTCATCTTTTTTCCTGCATATTTTACTACTGTATTACTATTCTAAATTTAATTTTAGCCGTTGAGATGTATTGAAATTAGAGGTCTGGTAGTCTAAATCTTCAATTTGATATAACTGAGACCTGCATCATCAGACAGAACGCATACACACAAGAAAGGACATCCATCTTAGAACTGCTTGGCAAATTTTATAGACCCTTAACATCTAATACTGATAAGTTGCCACCCTGGCCAAAGTAATTGATTGTAGAAGAAACCACCTCTCAAGAATGTAATATCTAAGAGAGTTCCTTTACAGAAGGCAGCCTATCAGATAATGCAACACTCGATATCAAAAAATACCTAAAGAACTCTGTTCCTTTGATTCGCCTCAAACTTTACTTTTTTATATCGACCTTCAAATTTGTTAAACAATAAAAAAAAAAATCAGCTAAAGTTGACTAATTTGGGCCTTCTGGTTTCTCGGGCATCAAATTTGTGTTATTAATCATGTAGTCACCTAATTTCTTGATGAACACGTCTTCACCTATTAAACACTAGAATACTAGTTGATACTTCTTGTTGTTAAACTAAAGTGGAATATCTTTTTTAACTGAGCTCTATACATTTAAAACAAAAGGGAAGGACTTTACATTTAAAAAAAAAATTTATAAAATAAAAATAACGCACCCAAATGCAAGACCTACTAAGGTGCTAACATTTATAAATAAATAAGGGTTGGAATACAAACTTTTAACGAAATCCTTATGCAAGCATAGTTTATTTCAAGGTCTTCCAATAAAACAGAGGCCTAAAAATCTTGGGAGGTAACAGTATCAGTCAATATCAATCAATACCCAATTTGGGCGTTGAACTACTACAGTTATATGAAAACTACAAAATACAAAGCAATGTTCTCACTCTAAAATTTTCATATTATCTTCATAAACAAAGTATTTATTTTATGTGAATAAGTGTGTGGAATTAATTGACTTTCATCAAAATCAGCGATGCTCGGAAAATTCTCATGTGTAAGAAGTCATATCATCCACCTTCCATTCTAGATATCTGCACACGTTTAGATATTGCTTATATTCTAGAATAATTTACTATGAGAAAGCCGTATATCATTGCACTAATGCATGCCAACTGTTAGCTACTATGCAATAGGAACATATAAAACACAAATTTGCATAGCAGATGAGATGCTAACTGATACTCCAAACTTTGAAGACAACTATGTAGTTGATTTGTGCAATAGTTAAGTAAAAGAGTCGAACCAGTGAGGACAGATTGTAAATATACGTTGGTGAGCCTTCATATCAATAAATTGATGCCTTTAAAATCTATTTATTCAAGTGAAAGAGCCAATAACTGATGCTATGTCGATGGTCTCAGATATGAAAAGTGATGAACAAAAATAGGTATCAATTAAAGGCTTAATTGGACCACTGACTTTAGCACTTGTAATGTCACTAGGTGTTGGGTTGTGTCTAGCACCCGGATAAAAGCACCCAAGTTAAATAGAGAAGGAAGGCAATTGGAGCTAAATCTAGTTTCCCACAGAAATGTGAGTCCTCACCATGTAATTGGGATATACGACCAAACTTCTTAATCTTTTGGGGCTAATGTGGTAAGCCTCTATTATAATGCCTCTCAAGTCCAGCTCCTACCACCATAATACTTGCCATCTCCCTGCAAGCCAGATTCCAGAAACAAACCAATAACTCTTACACCAAGCTTTTGAGGTTAACAACTTTAAAGTGGCCAAGTTTCAAGAAAAAAAAAATTTATTCGATAATGACCACAACTGCAAACATAAAGATTGCTGACATATCATATAGCTTGTATTTTATTTTAAATACAGCAGCATTTACCATAATAACTCAAGTAAATAGCTTCGAGAACAATGTAGTTACTAGCAAACTACAACCAACATTACGGACCTAAGATGGGAACTCAAACTAGTTTAAATTTCTTCATCAAGTTGTTTCCACTTCCTTTTAGTTTGATAGCTTAGCGCATCTCGTACGAACTAAAATTTGTTCCCTTGCCCTAAATTCCCACTTAAATCTTCACTCTATAGGAGAATCTCAAGCAAATCAGCCATCATAATGCGAGTCTCAAAACATACCAAAAAACTCAATCAGTCTACTGCAATCGATTTCAACTAATTACCAAAACACTCCCCCAAAAAAATTTCACAATAGAATCGGATCCTCGACAGCATAAACTAGGGTTTAATCAACGAGATTCTGGCAATTGCAGTAATTGAAAGATAGAGCAAACGATTGGGGAAAATTTCGGAGCTGAAGAACGAGTAAATAGGGGGACTCAGAGTGAGAAAATTCTAACCTTCGTGAGGGTCGATTCGAGGGCGAAAGGGAGAAGAAGGTGATCTTTCTCTGTCCTCGTTGGCAAGCTCCTGGTTGCTGTTCTCCTCGTCCCCCCTTTGCCTTCCTTTTCCGCCCCTCTTGCGGTTATTTTTGCCTTGAGATTTTTTTTTTTTTTTTACTACTTTTCTTAGTGCTAGTTAGGGGAACGGGGCCCGCACCGGGTCTGGAGGTGAAGTGCGGGGGTCCCCCACAACCCATATGATTGCCCACATTTTTACAGGATTTTAAAAAGCGGCGGCGACGACGACGACGACGACGACGATGACTGGAGAGAGAGAGAGAGAGAGAGAGGGAATTGGATTTTTGAGAGTCCATTCACAAATTCCAACCTTCTCCTCGCACCGATGCCTAAAACCCTTGGCCACTTGTTACGTTTGACCATCAATTCATTAGTCTATTCTTTCCTCCTTCATGCGTTCTTTCTTTCTTTGCTTTTCATTTTTTGGGACAAAAATGTATATAAGCCCCTAACAATTTTTTCAGATGTGAAAAAGCCCCTGGGCTTTAATTTCATGTGAAAACCCCCGGTTCACGCTTTTTATTCAGAAAACTCCTTGGTATTGTATTTGGGTGAGCCTGTTTGATTTTTTTTTTTTTTTGGGGTGGGGGTTAAGTGAGAAATGGGGAGGAAAATGTGAGAAAAATGTAGGAAATTAAAATTTGTGCAAAAAGTTTTCTTGTATTTGTTTGTAATGTGAAAGTGTAAGCAGAAAAGTATATTGTCTTTTCGGTGTTTGTTTAGTAACGTGAAAGTGAAAATGAAAAAATTGATCACAAAGTTGATCTTAAAATATATTAAAATAAATATTAATTATAAATTTTTTGATTGTAATTAGACTGCAAGTGAAATTTACATGACCACAAAATTAACTGTTTTGAGTTAGAACTTATTACAAATGAGATTTATATGACCACAAAATTAACTGTAGCACCCTATAAGTGGGAAACTGATAATGTAAAAGGAAGGTGTAAAAGAAAAAAGGGAAAAAAGGAGTTTTCCCATTTCCCTTTTCCGATTCCAAACAAGCACCGGAAGTGAGAAATGAGTTTCCTCACTTTCACTTTCCCCACTTCTATTTTTTCCCACTTCCACCTCAATCCAAACACCTCTCGAGTGGGAACGAATATTGTCACCCCAAAAAGTGATGAAGGCATCCTGCAAAATATTACAACTGTGCCATTATATTTTTCGACACAACTACCCTTGTGAAAAAATTTAAAATACTCTTCCCTCTTCTACCTTCTCCTTCTTTCCTTCTCCGGCAAATGGCGCGCTCCCTTCCCCGCCACCCACCCTCTTACCCCGCTCCCTGCCTCCCCGCCACCCCACCTCCCCTGCCGTCCCCCTCCTCGCCTACCCTTCCCACCCCTCTTCGCCTCCACCCTCTTATCTCCCTCCCTCCCCCGCTTAACCCACCCCCTGTCTGGCCTGACACGACCGAACAGAGGGGGTTGAGTGGGAAAAGACCGGGGATGGTGGTGGGTAGGGGAGACGGGCTAGGAGGGGGACAGTGGGGGCATGTAGCGGGAGATGTCGTTGGGAGGCGGGGGAGGCGGGCGGATGGCGAGGGGAGGAGGCAGGGATGGCAGGGCAAGTAAGGAGGGGGTGGGGAGGGCTGACGAGGAAGGGGAAAGGAGGGAGCTCGTCGGTCAGAGGGGAAGAGAGAGGAAGAGGAGAATAGGAGAGCATTCTTGTCATTTTTGAATTTTTTGGAGGTGTCTTTATCAAAATCATGGGGTGCCTTAATCTAAGGGGGGTGGCAATATTCGTTCCCCTTTCGAGTTTATGAAATGACATTTTTGCCCTTCAGTAGTTGTCCCACGAATGCCATTGTAACTACATGACCCCTCTCAAAAGAGGGTCACATCAATTCAGATCTCGATAATCCCCTTCCTCCAATAGTAGAAAAGCCTTTCATCTCCTCGTCGCTTTCCCTTTTCTTCCCTAAATCTCCAAGAAAAGGATATTGGCACACAGAGAAATGATTAACGTACACATCAAAAAATTATAAAGAGTGACATTATTTTTTGGACACTTTTATCCCCAGAGAATAGTCCAAAATGTCCCTCCTTCCTCATTCTTTCTCCACCTCCTCCTTCCGCGGCGGTTGTCGGCGGTTCCCTGCTCCCCCCGCTGCCCTCCCCCTCCTTCCCCGCCTTTCCCTATCATACTTATCGTTGCCCTCTGCCCTAACCCCCCTGGCGACCTCTCCTAACCTCGCCCTCCACCAGCCTCACCCAGTTCCTCCCTAACCTTGCCCTTTCACATCGCGCTCCCCCAGCCTCGCCTTCCTCCTCTCTCACCCTCGCCCTCCTCCCCCTCCTCCTCCAGCTGTAACTGCTAGCCCGTAACATCTGCAACAGGCGGAGGAGGGGTAAAGGTGAGTGTGAGAGAGGAGGAGGGCAAGACTGGGACGGAGAGAGGAGGAGAGGTATTTTGGGATTTTTTTAAAAAAAAAATTGTGTGTGCCTTAATCAATTCTCTGTGTGCCAATCTCCGCGCCTAAATCCCCAGTTCTATCCACCTCTTGCCCTTGCTCTCTCTCCTCCCTTGATCTCTAATCACTACCGGTGAATTCTCAATAAAGTAAGATATATGCAGCCTCCTCTTCTCAATTTGTAAAGTTTGTAGAGAAATGTTTGAGATGGTACTAGTTTTGTGGCTCAACTGTTTCTTGGGAACGATGCGTCCACTGGAGATGGCGTCTGTTGGCAAAGGAGAGATGACATTTGCTGCTGGCAAAAGTACCTTCGCTGGTGAAGAAGGAGCTCTACCTGGTATTTGTCAATCCCATGTGGTCGATGAAGCAGTGATACCGGACATCAAAATTGTAACAGATGTAGAAAAAGACTCTGGAGCAGAGTCCCCTCCAAAAACATATCAAAAGTTCTTATGGGACTTAAGACCATGAAGCGCAAAAGAACGACTGTGGCGAAGAAGAAGGTCACGACCTGTGTTTTGCAGAAGTAAGACCATAATTTTTACCTTTGCTTCGCTCTTTCTATCTTTCTACCTAATTTAAGTGCATTTGTCTAAACAATTGCTCTCTACATGTTATCTCTACCTGTTCTATGTCATTTATTTTTATTTGTTTTTTTCCCACTTTTTAGTTCACTTGTATCTACGTTTATATGTAATCTGCCTACCATTATACCATTTTTGTCTACCTTTAAGTGCATTCAGTCTACATTTGTATAAAATTTGTCCGCCTTCTCATGGTATGTGTTTACCTTTATATTTCAGTGGGGATAACAACGCTTCAAAGAGAAAGGGCCTTTGACCCGCAGCGTGGATCACACCATACTAAGTTCATAGATACATTGGCCCCTTACATCGCAAAAGGTCACAAGAAACTTCTGAAGGACTCACCTTTCCGCCATTATCTTTGCCTCGATCCCATTCCCGTAGACAGACAAACGATTGAGCATGTCATAAGGAGTTACAAATACTACTGAGGTGGTGAATATCGACCTCAGTGGAGGAAGCGGCGGCTAATGACATGATTAGAATTTGCTGGAGGAGGAGGAAGAGGAGGATGAAGAAGAAAAAGAAGGAGAAGGAAGAAGGTTGAGGGGAGAATAAGGAGGGGGAGGGCGCTGAGCGAAGGGGAGGGTGACAACAAGGGGAGGGAACGGCGACGAGGGGAGGGCGCTGTTCTCTCTGCTCTCTTTCTCTCCTGCGTGAAGGTGAAGACGAACAGACAGACACAATTTCTGTGAAGGAGTCATCAGAGAAAACCTCCGTTCAGTCAGTTTTGACGAGGTGAGGGTATGTTCTATTTTGGTGACAGACTCCACAGCTTCATCCCCTGAATAGGTTCATAGACACACACGTTCACCTGTGAATGGGATCTGCACGCAGTAAAAGTAGGAGGAGACCCCTCTGTCCATAAAGTATTTTAAGGGCAAAGATTGCAATCTAGACCCAACCTAATGATCCCAGAGCAGAGAGGCCCATAAACATCCATTTACATCCAATTCGACAAGGCCTGCCAAAATTCATAAAAAAGTACTTTAAGCAACTACAACTTGCAATCTGGACCTTGTCCAATGATTGTATAACGAAAAAATCCCAGCCCAATGATCCCAGAACAGATAGGCCCATAACATCGATTTACATCAAATCTGATAAGCCCCTGCTGAAATTTGAAAACAACAAGCGCTCCTCTTTGAGTCTTCAGAAAAACAGGCTAAATTTCATACAAATATCATAAACTTTCAACATTTTTTAAAAAAATATCATGAACTTTCAAAATTACAAAAAAAATACCACAAACTTTAAAAGCTTCAGTAAAATATCAAATAGTTGTTAATAACAGAAAGAAAATGGCCAATTTATCCATCTTTCACAATACAAAAAATTGAGAGAGAGAAAGAGAGAGGGAAGCATCAAGAGGGAGGTGGCAGAGACAGGGGAGGTGGACTGGAGGTGGTGGAGGTGACGGGGACAAAGGAGGTGGAGAGGGTGGGGATGGTGGAAGGAGGCAATGGGGGGAGAAAGGGAGGAGGAGGGCGAGGGGAGGGGTGACTCAGGGAGGCATAGAGGAGAGCGAGGGGAGGGGTCGACTCGGGGAGGCAGAGACCGGAACGATTCGAGGCAGAAGCGGGGCCAGCTAAGGGAGGCGGAGGTGCAAAGAAAGGGGAGGCAAAGGGGCAGAGGCGCTGACGGTTGGAGGTGGCGAGGGAAGGGCGGGTGGAGACATAAGGGTCAGAAGGGTCAGGCGATGACGGTTGAGGGAGGCAGAGGAAAGGGCAGGGGCAGGGGGATGGGGCAGCAGATGTGGGGGGCTGGGGAAAGTTTTTTTCTTTCCATTTTTTTAAGAAATTTGAATAAGAGAGATGAAGAGTATTTTAGGCATTAAAAGATCATGTATCTTACACATGCTCGTTTTCTTAACATGGGGCTAGCAGGAAGGTATTTTTTTTAGAAATTGCGAAAAAATTCATGACAATTTTTTACAATTTTGAAAGTCTATGATATTTTCTTGAAAAAGACTGAAAGTTCAAGGTATTTTTTATGGATTTTAGCCAAGGCCTGCACACACATACGATGAAAATTCTGATTAACTATGCATACTTATTTTCTGTTTATTTGTAGAGAGAGAGAGAGAGAGACAGAGAGAGAGGAATGGAGCTAGATTTTTTTTTTTGTTGGGAGGGTAAGGACCTGTTTGTTTCTTACTAAAAAATTCGGATCTCTAATGGGGGTCAAATAAAAAAATGGGAGAAAATCACTGGCACACTACAACGCAGTCCAACGCAAATCCGAGTTCTCGCTCGTGATTTCTGCAAGCATGACAGTGAGGAGCCACGTAAGAATTTTGTAACTCCCACTGTCATCATTGTGTTTTTTCAGTTATGGACAAATAAACACTCAGTCTGAATTTCGCTAACGTGGCGCCCCATGTCAAGCGTCTTTGGCCCAAGAAATGACAAACAAACAAGCCCTAACATGATATTGAAAATTTTCTAATATTATCTAAATATATGGATAATTTTGAACAAATTGCTCTAGACGACAGTCACTTCGACATTTACCTTATGTTGCCATTTTATCAGTCTGGGGTCTTGAAAACAAGTGGTATGCTAGTTTACGAACAAGCTGGATATTTATGATGGATTAAGCATGACATACAACTAATTAACTAAAATATTAGATCTTGAAAATACTAAGAATAGTTAAAAATAAGACTATTTTGAACTCATCATTCAATGAGTTGTGGCAAAAATCAAAGGGAAATTGAAATAAAATGGCCAAAGAGATTAAGTACTCACAGAATTTTATAGGTCTAATTAGAGAATAAAAACTACTCCTTACCAAGTACAAGACACAAGAGAAAAAAGTCCAAAAACATTTTTCTCATATATAACTGGCAACCACTGTTACATGTACATCAACCAACATAATGTTCATAATTTTACTGTTTTAGGAAAAATTATAATTTCACCTGTTATGTCTCATTGGCTTCATTTTAGATCGTCTTTTTGAACATTTGGAAAGGTGTTACAAAATCATTGAAAGAATTTGAAAATAAAAAACTTACCAGCTCGCTCAAAAGCCTACATTTAGAGAAAGAGGAGACACAACCGTCAGCTTCTTTTAGGGTCTGTTTAGTTGTCGTAACTGGCCGTAATTCGTAATTGTAATTGGTAAAGTCTTTTACAATTGTAAATAAGTTACATGTATATAAATTTTACGGTGTTTGGTTGGTAATATAAAATTGTAAAGTGTGAAAGTGTATTGTATTTTACAGTGTTTGGTTGTCGTAATGTATAAGTCGTAAGTGAAAAAGTTAACCACAAATTAACTATTTGGTGATTTTAAAAGTTTTAATACTGCAAATAAATATTAAAAAAGTTAAATATTAAATTTTTTTAATATTAATATAAAAAATATTACAAATTTGTATGATCACAAAATTAACTGTAACTGGGCTGTAAGTGAGTGATAACTGAGTTGCAAGTGAGTGTTAGTTGAGTTACGTAAGTCTTTTACGAATTACGGTCCAAACAAACGCCGTAGTTGTAACTGGATAATAAGTCATTTACGAATTACGGAGTTTTACGCGAAACAAACGGCCCCTAAGCATCATCAAGAAGCCAGCTTTCCTCAAAAAATAAATTCCGACATTGGGGAAGCCATCCCAACATCACCAACAGTGGACGGAAAAATTCAAAAAGTCCCAACTCATTATGTAAAATCCACACATTGCTCCTACAAAATAAACCACTAATTTTTCAAAGCAGAGAAAAGTGCTAGCACAACAGAGTTTACATAGCTTGTACATCCACCTAAAAATTTAATAAGTTCTCTTGCTCTACATCTACAACGAAATGGGGCCTATAGCTCACACATACAAACCATGTTTGCTTCCAACGAAACTGAACCATCAGCATCTCTATAAATATATAGGAGACCTAGAAGATAATGTGATTTTGAGGTGCTGCTTCTATGAACTATGCTATGCTGAGTCTTATTAAGATTTATGGGGGAACCGGCAGTGAAACAATAGAAACTTTTTTAGGCCTTCTGATTCCCCAAACGAACTAAAGTGCGTCTGTCAACAAAATCAGAATTGTAAGGGCGGCCGCTGGTGTCATTCCTCTTTCTTGTTGAGTTTGGTGTCTCCGTCTTGAGATGTGGAAGACTGGCTATCTGAATCCGTTGCAATCTTGGACTCATCATACTCCAACAGCTGCCATAAAAAAGGAAAATAACCAAGATATTAGCCTCATCCCCCAAGCCATAATAATAAACATGTTTGTAACAGGCATAACACAATGATGAAGCCTGCATCAGAAAGTCAAAAATAAAAGGAATGCAGATTCAAACCTTCATCTCCACACTACCCCACACAGTGTTCTAAAAATCGGATTAATCGGCCGATTAAATGCAGATTCAAACCTTCATCTCCACACTACCCCACACATTGTTCTAAAAATCGGATTAATCGGCCGATTAATCGGCCGATTAATCCTATTCGGTGACAGCCCGCTCAATATTACATTAATTGCTCTGATTATGCGCTCGGGTGATTAATCGGATCCAAAACGATTAATCCCCGATTAATGCGATTAATCCCCAATTAATTATTTAGGTATTTCATATGTTTTTATTTTAAAAACTTCACTTTGTCTATGTTAGATCGCTAAGTAGTTTATGTTGTAATGTTGATGATTTGATAATAATTTTTTATTAAATAGTAGATGAATTGTTATTTATTAAATAGTAGATGAATTATGATATTTTATTATTGTATATTTTGCATAAAGTGATACTTATGTTTTATTATTTTTGATTATTTTTCAAATTAACTTATTTAGCAATCTTTCTCCATCATTCTTTAAAGTTCATTATTCTGATTGATAAATTGACTATTTTTTTTATTTATCTTATTTTGCTAGTAAGTTCTTTGATTTATATTGCAAAATTTGAAATCTTAGATTACTAATGTGAATAGATAAGTTCTCTTACTTCTTTTTTACTATTTATTCATATTGTCTTGTTTATCATATCATGATTTATGACTTCACATCTAGATATTGTCTTGTATAATATTTAGGTATTTTCAACAATTAACTGTATATATTCATATGTAGTTGTGTATAAATATAATTAAATATATTAAAATTTTCAAAAACGATTAATTCTCAATTAATCTCCAATTAATCCGATTAATCATTATTCAGTGTTGGACCGCACGAATAATGAAATCGATTTTTAGAACACTGACCCCACAAGGTGAAAACAACTTCAGCCTATTCTATAACCAGGAGACAAATTTACTTCCCAAGAGTCGATCTTATTCTCGTTTCATATAGACTCTTTTACTAGGGGAATTGTAAAGGTTAGCTCTTTAACTGAACTGCTGAAATATGTAAATGGACCTACTAATTGCAATTGATTGTCAAGGTTCGATAGCAGGACCAGCTCTTGCTCCTATCCACCTTGGACATGATTTTGGCATAAACTCATCGTGTAGGGTGGACAACCAGCCATAGAACTGCGTAAATTTGTTTGGTTCCTTGACCTGAATCATGTTTTATAGCTTATCTCAGTTTGAAGGGAGATGGCAGGAATAATGTCACTAGCTCCATCAACAATATTTGAAGTCCCATTAATGATTGTATAGAACGATAACATTTGCCCACCACCGGCATTGTTAAATTCAAATATTACATGCCACATATAATCTCTGGGGTATATTATGAATGACGGATTTGTTTCTCTTTTTCTTTCTTTGGCTGTTTTGTGCGTGCACTAGCATTGTTAAATTCAAATCTTACATGCCACAAATAATCTCTGGAGTACATAATGAATGATGGATTCTTTTTCCTATTTAATTTTGTGTTTTTTTTTTCTTTTGTGTGCGTCTGTGTTTTCTTCTTTTTTTTTTTGTGGTTGGGAAGGTTCCTTTTTTTCCCGTGTGTGTGTGTGTGTGTGTGTTTGTGTTTGTGTTGGTGGTTGGGTGGGGGTTCAGGTTCTGAGGAATTCCATACCCCAATTCAACTCAGGAGGGAAAGAATAAAGATCTTTCAGTCTCTGAGAAAAGATATTAATACTGTATACTTTGTATGATACTAAGCACCCACACTTATTTTTGGATGTCATACCTGATACACGATGTTCATGTTGCTTTCTTTCATTCACTATATCGCACGTCAAGTCATATGGTTTTATTTTCTTAATGTATCAAGTAACACAATTTTTTTTTGCTTTTCCATTCTGTTCTTGTTCTTGTTGTCAGTTATTACAATTTCCAAAATCATTAATGTTATTGTGTTCTAGATCAATCACTGATTAGTTCCTTTAGTATGATTCGTGATTTGTCTTTGAATTGTCTAATTGATTGCTTATATTTCAAAATCTTCTTTTCATCGTGGTGATAGGATAAGGATGATACCACTCCACTGTGGAAGACTGAGGAGGTAAAGTAAAACAAAAAACAAAAACTTGATTAAGACACAAAGAGGTAGGGGATGCTGGATGTGTAATGAACTTCTAAGAGCTTGCACTCGAAGGTCCCCAGGGTCACTTTTGGATAGACCATTGCACTGCAACGACTTTTGCAAGTCCAGGAAGTGGGAACATTGTTAAAATGAAGAGAGTATTGGAGCATGAGTTTTGTTTTATTATTATTATTATTTCTTTTCTTTTTTTTTAAAAGGAATTGGGCCCTGGAACTTCTACCTATGCTCAACCCATTGAGTCAGGCCACAGTGGCGGAGCAAGAAGGGTCAAGGGTGAAGGCAGAAAAGGGCAAATATACTAAGCGAGGAATGCAGGACGTGTGGGAGGTCACATTTCAGAGGGGAAGAAAAAACTTTTAAACATGGGAATCTGGGAGGTCACACTTAGCAAGAAATCCCATAGTTCATTCAATCTTCGACATAATCGTCAACAACATAATTGCCGCCCGCCCGCCCGCCCACGCACAACCATTCTGCGACCATATCTTTTACAAGGCATTAAAGCACAAACGATGAACCAGTTTTTCCACCGACCTGGACTAGTTTGTGGTGGTATATATTGTTGGCATTGTAGCATATAGTGTGGGACGCTTGAAGAGCATGTGGAGCACTTAGGAGCTGTCTTCTAGATATTACATAACAACTAGTTTTATGTCAAGCAGGAGAAGTGTCCTTTTGCTTAACAATTAGTCTTGCTCCTTGTACATCGGATCAAGAAAGAGACCATTTCCACGGACAACGACAACGTGAAGGCCACAGCGAAATGGTATCTCCGCCAAGGTATAGGAGATAAGATATTTTCTTGACCTGGTAAACTACTCTCATAGGTTTAAAAAAAAAAGAAAGAAAGAAAAAAAAATGTTTGACCTTATGGAAAGAAAAGGGGTATGCGACATCTATTGTGAATGATGGGTGGTCTCACAAACAAAGAAAATGCCAAGGAGATGACTAAAAATGGCTTTATGCTCATCACATGAATTTGGAGAGAAAACTAAAGATGAAGATTATATCTCATGTGTCCTCTTCAAAAACTATTCACAAGGTTGGTCCACGAAAAATGGGACAAGTTGTAACCAACAACACACCGATGTGACATTATCGAGGTAATATATCCACACATCTTATTGGATGTCCCTAAAAAGACCAGTAGTTTTGCATGTAAATGACAATGATTATCTTCTAAATCTTGTGCATCTACTGATGCGGTTTGCCAGCACCAAACACGTCCAGGCTGGAAGCTTACATTCATGACCTCCAACATGGTGACATGACTAAAGTACTCTGCAACGGTGACTCCTTTCTGGTTAGACATACACTTGCATACTGAAATCCAAGATAGAAAGGGTCTAGTGACAACACACTGGGCTTCAAAGGATATTAATGGGAATCTCAACTCCCATTTTTATCACATTTTATGCACGCGCAAAAACAAAAGACTCAAACCACGCAACAACAGACCCCAAGGAATAATGGACCTCATCCTTGTACAAATCCAACCAGATAGCACAGGATCACTCTCGGCACACCAAGGCTTCTTGACGTCTACTCTGGCCATAGTAGGGTAACAAGATTGCATATTAGCCCTACAACCATCACACCTAAACTTGACCACAAATGTGCAAGAACACCACCATTTTCCACGAAAGAAATACGTTAACCATTTACCTTGTCATGATTGAGAGCACCAGGGAAATTTGGGACATCACGTAAAGGGATGGCTTGGACACAATGGAATATTTCTTTGAGATAGAACACATGTTGATCCATTATTGAGATAGCCTTGGTACACAAAGTCATGTCATCAAAAAGAATAAATGACTTCTAATCCATCAGTGTCTACATCACTATGTACAAGTCGGTTGCCTCACCCCTAGTTAACAAACGGCAGAAGATTTGCCTACACTCAGTTTCCCAAAATAAAACAGTTTCCAATGTGGCGAGGACGTCACAAATAGCATCTTACTTGGATAGGACACTCAGTTTCCCAAAATAAAGCGTTTTCCAACATGGCTAGGACTTCACAAATAGCGTACAAAAGCCAAGGCACTCCATTTGTAGCAAGAAAAGCAACAAGCATCAGTATCTAGCGAAGTTGGATATGGAAAGGCATATCTCCAAGTCCAACGGGGCTAGAACTTCACAAATAGCAAACAAAAGTCAAGGCACTCCATTTGTAGCAAGAAAAGCAGCATGCAGCAATATCTAGTGAAGTTGGATGTGGAAAGGCATATCACCAAGTCTAATGGGCCTTACTCAGAGAAATCCCTACTCCCTAGGTCTAATCATGTGTCGGTTGCATGGAAGATGGCTTGCACTAGCCACTATAAGATCACCTTCACATGACCAAGACATCAGTCCCAGCACATTCAACCCATTAACGACCTTAGATAAGAGACCCCTTAGCCCAAATCTGTTTATTATGTTCACTAAATCCCTCACACCACCTGCTTGAAAATGTCGGCAACTGGCCAATTCCAACGCTGCTTGAAAATGTAGGGCAACTGACCAATTCCAACGCTGCTTGAAAATGTAGGGCAACTGACCAATTCCAACACTTCTGCAGCGAACCCCTAAAGTCCCATCACCCCACTGCCTTTCACCACCATTCTACAAATAGAATCTACATGTCACCATTGTTGTCCCAGGCACTGTCATGCGGTCACCTAAGGCACAAAGAGCCCTAAGCTTAGGGCATCAAGCAATGATTCAACGCTGATGTGAGGTGGGGAGGCCTATTTACTCGGCAGCTGATTTGACCCAAATCCCGTTATTAAGTGAATAAAATTCACCTACGCCCCCCCCCCCCCCCCCACAAAAAAAAAAAAAAAAAAAAAAAACCAAAAAAAAAAAAGAACACTCCCAAAATACCGGTTCCGAGTTTCCACAGCAGCTAGGGTTTGTGGGGATCCACCTTTGACAGCAACAGCATCCACTAGTGACAACTCCTCATGTAAGAATTTGTGATATGTATAGCTACAACTCTGCTCAACTATGAATGTTGTTGCTCCTCTTCTCCTTATTTTCTTTTTCTTACTCTTCTGTTATTTGCTTCTTTCTCCTACACGCGACAAATGTTGTCAGAGCTACTACTGCTTCTTCATTTTCTTTGCAAAACTACAAAAGTGGTTGTGGCCACTGTGAGTTACAAAATAGTAATAGTGAATCAATCTTTGTTCTTTGCCACTCTCTGTAATAGTGGTTTCTTAGGCATTGTTCCAAAGATAACGACAAACTAGTAATTATCAAATATTAGTAATTTAGCAAAACAATCAAGCAATTTGATGATGAATATTGACATACTCCACGATTTGATCTTGTAGACTAGTTGTATTATTCGTGTATAATTACTTCAATAACTTCACTTATTTCAAATTCTTAAAAAAAAAACCTTGCCCTTGACAACAGTACCGGTGAGATGGTGACTCTTCAAACCTTCATATTTACCCAAGAGGCAACGAGACAAAGGGTGAATTTATTAAAATCCAAAATCTACTTTGATGTTGATAATGCCCCTCTTTCTTCCCTACAAAAGCCAAAGAAGATCCATTCAGCATCAACTAGCGGTCAGTTCAATTATCATGCCATCGCAATTATGGACATCGGCTGATGGTAGCACACTTCCAATACATCCTAAAGAAATTTTATGTCCTTACACACCTAGTCCTTCCGGTCTCCTTGGCAGGTCACCCTAGCAGGCATGAAAAAGTAGCACATATAAGGTGTGCTGCAATGCCATGAAGACAATTTAGAGTAGGGTCAACAAGCAAGCGGAGGCCTCAATATTTGACAACAACATCCTTCCCGTGGACATGCTCAGAGAGCAAGTGGCAAAGCTTATATTGTCATTCATATGATCCCCCAATCTTTGGAACGCCCTCATATGAGCCAAATATCAGGTAAGCAATTGCTATCTATGTCCATTGAGCAAGGAAGTGTTGGGCCTCAAAGGTAATACGTTTTTTCGCGCGCGCGCGCGCGCGTGTTCACCAGCCGACAAATTGGTAATGGACAAGACACTAGCATTTCTATGATGGCATCATGACATTAGAAACGTTGTTGATCTGCTACTCGGACATCTGAGCCACAAATCTACCACTGAGCTATGTTTCTACGCTTATAGCTAATCATCTCCTCACTTGGAGCTATTTTACCAGCTTTCTCATTCATGTCTCCAACATTTGCGACACTCGTTATTCTCATCTGAACATGTTTTGATCTCAACCATTTGGGGCAATCACATAGCTAGTACACTTGTGTGTGACACATGTCCCTACCTGATTGATCTGTGTTCACCACAGTTGCGACAAGTCCAAAAATGCTTAGCTCCCTTAGGCAATTCCCTCAAAATATGCATGCCCATGCAATGCCCTAAACCATAATGTTCCTACCAGTAAGAGGTGCCAACGCGCCAGATATCATTAGGATGTCAGGACCCTCAGCATGTCATTACGGATTGCCTCCAATCTTGTGCGCAGTGAAAATATGCAGTCGGGTTCCTACATGAAAGAGTGTTATGCTTCCCATGGCCTGCCCGTTCAATGCTGGCTTTAGAAAACTAAGCACTACCACCAATGACTTCTCACAACTGCAAGTTTATTTTGTCAAGACAGTGGGGTCACATAGTAAAACTAATAATCATGAAGCACATACCCCTCCCAAGGTTCACTACACATGGAGACATTAATACTCAACCAATCTAGTACCCAGCCAACCCCCCACGCTCCACAAGATCAAAAGATCTTCAATGGCTTCAGCGCCACATACTTTACTAGTTAATTTTTAGGTTTTCCTTGTGTATTTTCCTTCTTTGTTTGCCCTAATAAGGCAACATGGATGACTCAATTCTTGCTTTTTAAAAATAATAAAATGCATCCACGCACTATTTTAGACTCCTTGTAAGGTGCACACACATTTGTGCAGTGAAGGACATCAAGGAAAATGGGGTTGTTAATAAAGAATGTAACACACTATTTTAGAATCCTTGTAAGGTTCACTCGCACATTTGTGCAGTAAAAGACATCATGGAAAATGTGGTTGTTAATAAAGAATGTAATCAGGTTAGCAAGATTTTCAAAGACATGTCATAAGGAATTGTACCATGGTCATTTAATGTGATTATCAACGTTTAATTATCATGTATACGTGAAGATGCTTGTTGTTGCCTAGACTAGTACTTCTTTGCTGATTGTTATTTTGAGATATTTAAAGTTGCAAGTGTAGCCTTCAAGATACGGTGATTGGCAGAAGATGGAATTTATATCAAGATCATGTGTGAAAGACAGAATTCGTACAGCAAAAGGATGACATAATGGAGCAAAATTAAGTACATTGTTGCATTCACCAAGCCATTTATGATCTGTATACTAACAATAAGTGAAATTTATATTTGATATATCGTATGTGAAATAGCATGATCCAAAAGGTGAGAACAATATTTATTGGAACGAAGGCAAGAAAAAGACGAAGAATCATCAGTCAATATAAGCATCCCATCTTGGTTGAGTGATGGTCCTGATGGACCAAAGCAATACATCACTATATTATTTGGTTTGCTCACTAAACTTGAAGTAACTCCTGCACTAAGCCTTTCACTTTAATATTTGATATGATTGTGATATATACAGGTTTTAGCAATAATTATGGAAGTTGTAATTTTCATGTGTTACTAGTTTACTGAAGCTACAAATATTGTTGCTCCCCACAATAATGTAAAGATACCTAATGAAAAGGCGAATTACTTAAAGAGATACTCCCAAATGCCCCTTTCACTTTAATATTTGATAAGATTGTGATATATACAGGTTTTTAGCATTAATTGTGAAAGTTGTAATTTTCATGTGTTTACTAGTTTAATGAAGCTACAAATAGGGTTGCTTCGCACAATAATGTAAAGATACCTAATGAAAAGGCGAATTACTTAAAGAGATACTTCCAAAATACCGAGAAGTGGAAATTCAATATGTTGCACGTCAAGTTTATTATAGCCCTAGATGGGCAAATCATGACTCGTTGCATTATCAGAGGAATCTTGACTCCTTGCACAAATCAGAGGTTTATGGTTCAATAAAGTTTGCTGGATTGTCCATAGGATCTCTACACCTACTTTGCAAGGAATGGCCTAAATAGCTTTAGCATCCATGTTCCTCTCCATGTTGTGTAAGGAATTAGAGCACACATAAGTTCATCCATTCAATAGAGTGGAAGGACTCATGAGCGGAGACTACTGTGAACATACAAACCTCCCATTTCTTTTAAGGGAAATCTCTGAACATTATCAAAGAGAACCAAATATATGGGATATAAATGGATTTGATATCACTTTAATCGGAAGTGCTGGCATCTTAAGAATTGCAAACCTCTCCCTTAATGATATGGTCAGGAATTGTGTCGGAAGATGATGGGAATGAGGATAAAATTGAAGCCAAGTCCAAATGTTGGCTCCAACTAAGAAGGCTTTGGGTTCTGTTCGCTTGCAGGTTATACTTGTCAACTGTTGCTACTTTGGAAGGATAATACACTAGTAGTTTGTTTTTGCACAAAGATAAACCACAGACCTCTTGTTTTCTATATGATGTCATCCAACTTACAAATTTGTGCGGCCCATATCCAAAATATTCAATATTTACCATTTCATCCCATGACATACTATCACATTAACCCTATACTAATATAGCTTGCAATTGCTCATGGAGTAAAAATATAGACCTGTTGTTTTTCTTACGCCCGTGTCCTACTTTTTACAAATTTGATGTGTCCAATATCGGAGTATTTCATACTGACCATTGCATACATTAACAAGGCATCACTATGTGAGGTTGTCAATATGGATCAAAGGAAACAAAGATGAAAACATGATCACTATGGTTCAGGAAAGAGAAATAAAAACAGGGAAGAAAGGAGAAATGGAGCATCCTAAAAAAGAATAACATGTAGACTACCCAGGCTTCCCCCACAGGGAAGAAAACATCCTACTACAACTAGCGGTAGACTGGTAAAAATTGTGATACCGTAGCAGTAGTTAAAACTCCAAGGAAGAATTTGCAGGGTTAAGTTACTGTTTAGTCTCTATGTGCCCAATGATCCACGGTACATATAATCTCTGTAAATGATGGGAGAAATAACATATTTATAGAGCTGCACAACCTTGTGCAAATTCTATTCTACAGATACTATCATGCGACTCCAAAAGGCCTCTAGTTATGATGTCATGACTCTAGAGCCAACGAACTAATGAAATATCAGGACTTCAATTTTGAAGAAAAATAGAAACAGGGGAAGAGGCACAAAAGTGAACCATCCTACAAGAAATAAGATTTAGGGCATACCGGCTTTACTTCCCCATTCCATAAACAGTGAACAGCCATAGACCCAATAACACCAGGTACTATATACAGAAGTGCTGGCTGCAAGAGCCAAGGAACAAAGACGAGAAAATGTTAATAATATGTAATTGGTAGAGAATAAACATGAACCAAAGTCCTTTAAATCACCTGTCCAGCCTGAAACCAATTCATCACAACTACAGTTAGGACCAAGCCAAGTGTATACCCAAAGAAGGCGCTGTTGAAATAATGATTTTGCTTCCCTCTAGATACATCAAAACGCAAAGCCAATGCAACAAATATACCTGAAGAAGGAATAAGAAGCATGTAATCACAGTATGGAAGGAAAACTTAACTACTGAAAGGTGCTTTATATGTTTAAGGAACCTAACGGATGATACATCTAAAACAAGCACTGACCAGTACCTCTATATAACAATAACAATAGAACAACAAAAGACAAGGTGACATAGCTAACTTCATTCTCATATAACTTTGCCCAAAAGCTTTAAGCTGATGGATAGGTGGCTAGCAACATATATCAAGTAAACACTCGCCCTGACATGGGCACTAGGGCCACTTGGAAAACCTTCAAAAGTATAAAAATGATTCACTTGAAAGGGAAGAATAAATAGGGATAGATAGGCACTCTCCAAATTAAGAACAATAAGGTTTACACCCAGGATCCTCTCCTGCTATTTTGCATAGATCAAAAGAAATTTATAAGAGGTATTTAGATTTCTAATACTTTGAAGCTTAATAAAAATTCTAAATTAACAATGTAAGACCTCTGCACCACTTTGAAGATGTCTACCAAATACAATTTGAAGATGTCTCCCAAATACAATTACAAAAAAACATGGTTTCAAATCTCCGTATCAGTACTCGTATCAACCAACAAGTTTTAGTATTAATATCGTCAATAACAACCATCAATATCGGTAATATTGGCTATATCGGTAATGTCGGCCTCAAGATCAGCCGACAGTATCGGGTTAATATCGCATTGGGTTTTGATATGTATCGGAATCAGCTGATATTTGAAACAATGCAAAAAAGTAAACCAAACCATTTATGATTAGTCAAAATGTATAGATCAAAAGGAAACTGAACAGCAAGACGAGCTCATAAGCAATGAACGCCGGGGGAAGAATATTTTATTTGGGGGGTGGATGAGATGAGAACTGTGGTTGGTTGATGAAGCTATTGTAAATAGTAGTAAAGAACAAAGAGGGAAAATAGTATAAGATGATGGTTCAGACGCTTTAATTTGGCCAAAAGTAGATTGGCAATTAGCCAATCCAACAGAAGGTATGACTGGGCCAGAAAACAGGAGCAAGACGCAAAATTCTAGGGTTGGGGAATCTGAAGATAAACAAGAAAACACTTAAGCATGGCCCTAAGAGCTTAGGTCAATCGTGACAAATTGATTCAGGTTTGAAGTAAGTTTTAAAAGAAAAGGACAATTGGTCAACAAAAGAATTCAAAACCTGGGTTATAATCAAAATGACAGATCTTTGTGAAGTATGGTCAAGTGCTGTATGCCTGTTACCATTTCATGTTTAACGGTTTGCCTTATCTATCATGAAGCTTCTACAAAAGAGTGACCTATGAAAAATTCTAATGTCGAGATTGTTTACAATATCCATTTAGACAATTTCAATCAGTAATGCAAATGCTCTACAAAATAGATAAAAACAGATAATAAGGCGGACTTTTCCATTGATCTAAAAAAGAATAACATATGCAATTGATCCCAAGCATCTGTATGTCTGAAAGCAACTGCCCCATTGGTAACAAGGAAAGCTCATAGTAAGAACAAACTATGTTGCTTCCGTCAATAGATCCACATCCAGGTTTTCCTAGGCTTGGGATCTTAAAAGGACGTGGACACACAATAAGAGCTAACATAGCCCAGTTGTCCATATTCTGAATCTCATAAGGATCAAATCTTACGTGGGAAAGCCACAATAAGACAGGAGGGGTGAGGGTCATCTATCCATTCAGCTAAATACATTCCGAACCATGTAGATCCGCATGCTTATCAACTATTATATTATTCTGATTCTCCTTTAATTTTCTTTTCCTTTAATCTAACTCTGAATTAACACCCCTCATCTCATCATCTAAATCAGCACAAGAAACTCAGGAGACAGAGCAACTTAAACAAAAAATATTTATACATTGAACTGCAAGATAGCTAACTGTAACTAACACTTTATGCACTTAAAAAAATCTTTTTTAAAAAAAGACAAAATAAAATGAAGAGGTCACACAATTTTCTTGGTTGCTTTGGATTGTTCTAAATGCAGAGGATTTTATTGGAAAATCCTTAAAAACAGAAGATAAAAAGCCAAAGTCCAATACATTATTTTCTAATTATTCACATGACTTTCTGAATAGTTGAAATTTAAGGAACAATAAACATACTTGAGAAGCAATTGAGAATAACTACACTCCCTCGTTTGTTAAATGATAATAGCTCACAATACCTCCTAATTAAATGATACTAGTTATCGGGTTTGTTTGGTTCTATAATTCGTAAATCGTAATTGGTAAACTCTTTTACAGTTGTAAATGAGTTATATGCATATAAGTTTTACAGTGTTTGGTTGGTAATATAAAGTTGTAAGTGAGAAAGTGTATTATATTTTACGGTATTTGGTTGTTGTAATGTGTAAGTCGTAAGTAAAAAAATTGACCACAAAATTAACTATTTGGTGATTTAAAAAATTTAAATATTGCAAATAAATACTAAAAATACTAAATATTAAAAAAATAATATTAATATAAAAAATAATACAGATTTGCATGACCACAAAATTAAATGTAAGTGGGTTGTAAGTAAGTGATAATTGAGTTGCAAGTGAGTGGTAGTTGGGTTGAGTGAGTCTTTTACGAATTACGGTGCAAACAAACATTGTAATTATGATTGGGCTGTAAGTTATTTACGAATTACAGCCTTTTACGACCTTTTACGCAAAAAAAAACAGCCCCATCACTCACCTTCCCCCTCCCCACAGACACACACACAAAAACCCACAAATAAGATTTTAAAGTTCCACCTAATCACCTATCAGGCCTCATTTGGCAACAAGGTTAAGTTTCCCGAACCTCAGTTTGGGAGAGTAGGCTCAAAATGAGGTTGCTGAAACTGGGCCTTATTTGGGAGTCAAATGAAGTTACTGAAACTGGGGTTTGGAGGCTCACAAACCTTGTAAAACTGAGGTTATTGAAATTTCACTTTGAGTAGATTTTACAATTTTAACTTAAGCATAACCTCGGATTCAGAAATTGGGGTTTGTATGGTTACAAACCCCAGTTTTATTTTAACTTATACGTAACCCCAGCTTTGGAAACTATGTTGCCAAACGAGGCCCCAATTGTGGTCCTATTTGGTCGAGTCTGTGTTGAGAAATAAGCGGAAGGCAAAATTCAAACTGAGCATAAATCAACTGGTCAAATAACCACAATAAACGTAAATGTCATTGTCTTCACATAAAGACTTGTACCTGGTATTACAATATCACCAAGACCAAGCATCGAGAATGGACGAGCAGAATCTGCAGTTGGGAACAGAAGCTACAGTGTAACAACATTTCAGTAGAATATTGAACAAACTAGAGCATCATGTTTTCAGAGAATCTTGTAAAGTTGATAAAACATAAAAGGCACAACTAACCTTTATAGGAGCGTCAAAGGATTTGGCAACACTAACCATCACCGGAGTGAAGAATACCCAGAAGATGTCATACACAAAGAGCCCAGCCTACACATAGAAAGAGTTAGATGACAACGACAACTTAAACATAATTAGCAGAAGCCCAGCCTACACATAGAAAGAGTTAGATGACAACGACAACTTAAACATATTTAGCAAAAGCCCAGCCGACACATAGAAAGAGTTAGATGACAGCAATAACTTAAACATAATTAGCAAGGAGTATCAGTAAGGCAAATAAGTTTTCCAAATTCATGAAATTTATTACAGAACAGAAAGATTCAGATAGCTACATTAGGTAAAGATTAATAACAATATCCTCAAAGTGAGTTTTTCTGAGAATAGATACAGCTATGAATCTACAATGTTTTTAAGGGATAGGAAATAAGAAACACATGATCAACATGGTCATTTGCAAAAAGTATAAACGTGACAGACAATTAACATTATCCCTACCATGATATGAACAACATGGTATGCAACCAGTTAGTAGAGAGTGCAGATCCAACTCACATACATAGAAAAACAAGGGAGAAAGAGAATAGCTCATATCAGTCATCAGTGGAGGATCTAATATATTTGATAAACATAAAGAAATATGCCCCATTTAACCCCAAGATCTCCTAAATGCCTACATTGCTAACGAAACAAAAATTAGCAACTATGACGAAGACATGGAGCTCAGTATAGGGAGATCAAAATAAAAAAAGTGTTACTGATCGAGGATAGAGAAAGCAAGAGCATGAAATGAACACATATAAACACAGAACCACAATGACAACAAAATTCATAATATGTATAGCACGTGGTCATGAATTTATTAATTTAGGAAGTATAATGTTGGGACATTCTCACCAGGAGAATAGCGCCGGTTTTAATGAACCCAATGATAACATTTCAATTCCCTGCAAAATTAGAGTCTTTGTTAAGTAATTTCAAAATAGATCAATTACCAACAAGAAAATGATGAAATTTAGTCAAGAACACTTTCAAATCGCTACAGCGTCACATGGTTTAGAACTCATCTTTACAGAACACCGAAAAGTTACAAAATTATATCCTCTTCTGCTATGCACATTTATTTTATAAAAAAAATTAATAAAGAAAAGTTAAATACCTACAGTTGGCCAGTTCCCATCTAAATAAAAGGTTGCTACTTTGTATGCGGGAAGAAGAAAAAGTGCACCGGGGCAAAGCCACTACTTAGCAAGCAACAATGCAAGCAGAACCTATTGGAACAAGAAATGCATCATATATGACCCGTCAAAGATACGAATAACAAACCCTAGCACTACTGACTAAGAAGAATGTCAGAAGATTAGCTCATTTTTAAGAATCTTTCTAGCCAAGGGACCTCAAGCCAGCTTCATCATGGTTCAAAGACTCGGCCGTTCCGAGACCGTTCCACAAGTCAATATTTTGCATTGTTTTACTTGACTCGGGGCCGACTCGGCCGAGTCGGGCCCGAGTCAAGCCCGAGTCGAGGCTGAGTCAAGACAAAATTTCATATTATTAATTTCATATAATTTAAATTTTTACTAGAAAGGTAAAGCTAATCTTTACTTTTGTAAAAAGAGAAGTTAGTTTAAATTTAATTAATTTCACATAATTTACTAAACCATGCATTTAATTTGATATTTTAATACCGCAACACATGTATTTATGCATCATCTTCATGTTTAGTGTGCTAGGTGATATGTTTTGAATAAGTTATATGTCAATTTTGATATCTACATTTTTTAAAGTTGTGTGATTTTTCAACATTTTTTAAGCCCTCTACGTAGCATTTCACGCGTCTCGCCCGAGTCGGGGCCGCAACGCCGCGACCGATGTGGAACGGTGCCCGCTGAGTCGGCGACCGAGACCGCGACTTTGAACCATGAGTTTTATACAATAAGTTTTTAAGACAGGATTTTTCTCATATACCCCACCCCCACCAAAAAAGAACAAAACAAAACAAAAAATATTACTTATTTTGATATCACCACCAAGAAGTCTTTGAATTCTCATATACCCCCAATAAGTCATTTTAAACAAAACCTAAAATAATTGAAATACCCTCACTTTCTATATCTTTTTAATTTTTAAGTCATTTTTGGAGGCATTTTAGTCTTATTGTGTTGCAATTGAAACTAACTTAAAAGTTTGTTGGGGGTGTATCAAAATATAAGGATTTGTTTTGGGGGGTTTGAGGGTGGGTGGGTGGGTGGGTTTGGTGGTTTTGTGGGGGAGGGTGCTTGGGTGCTATGATGCACGGACACGGATACAAATCATGACAAAATTCCAAAGATCAGGACACGGAGACACGACAAGTAATATTTTTAATTATTATTATATATAAATAAGTTTATAAAATAGCAATCAAGTGATCAACAAACTAAAATATCAATCAACATTCAACACATCACAAACATCGAAATATCATAAGTTTATATCAAAATTACAACCAAAGGTCATAAGTTCAAAAGTTATCAAGTTAACAACTTAACATCATAAATTCAAAATAAAATTACAACTGGCATCATATCTCAAGATGAAGTTGAAGCTAGTTCAATGACTTCCTCATTATCTCCTTCTTCATCATCCGCAAAAAACACGACCTCCATTGTAGGTTCATCAAAAGAAAGTGTAGCAAAATCTAGAATACTAACATCCTGAAATGAGTCAAAGCCATCTCCGCCAATATTCCGCATCTTTGTTTCCTCTTCATTCTATTCTTCTGAGTTTCGAGAAAGCAAATGGAGATTGTTACACACGTAGACTAGATCTTACGCTCATACTGGGGTTAATTTGTTCCTGTTTAAGGAGTGAATAAAGAAGTATGTACTCCAATTCCTTTCACAATAAAAGGAGAAACATAAAATCCTCCATCATGAAGCTTTAAGGCCAACATTTGCAAGTTTGAAGTTGAGGAACCATAAAGAAACCACCAACACTTCAGATTCACAAATCCTCTATCATGAAGAGAATTCGGATCGGCAAAAGCACCCAAAGCGCCCGAAAATCTAGCATACTCCATGCTCATCGCCCGTCATTTTTCGGGGTTGGAAAATATCTCTTCAAACACTTGCTTCTTTCGGAAGAAATCTCCTCATCTTGGTGGGGAGCTTATCGATTTATATTCTCATCAAGACAAACATCATGATAATATCTATTAATATAAAGAATAATCGCATTAAAGAATAATCACATTAAATACTATGAACTATAACATAAACTGAGATATTAGTATTTTACTTTGGATTTAAAGAGTGTGCCAAACATTGAAGTGGCGTGTTACTCTTTTTTCATCGATCCTCCAAGATTTGATGCACATCATAAAAAAGTGACTACTTATTTTCCCTTTTTCCTTCTTGTCGATAAATAACACTTTAACCTTCACGATTATTGTGTCCTACATGTCATACATCAAATGAGGAGATAGTTTGTTCGTGACGATGACCCTTATAATGTCATAAATTAGCTCGGTGAAGGCAATGATGTAGTTAACTTTGTCCCACCACAAATCAACTAGCACTTTGCATGCAGAAGTGTTATCAGTTATGATTTGAATGACATTTTGAGTCCCAACCTCCTAGATGCAATCTTCAAGCTTCTCGACAATGTAATGTCAGTTTTTCACTTCTCCCTCAGCGTTAACGGAATTCAAGAACATTAGGTCGCTTTCAGTGACTGTCGAGAGTTCTCCTTTGTGCATCCACCCATCCATCACTATAAATAGATACCTCCTTTTGCTTCTATGTGGCCCTGTTGGGCTCCATCAACCTCTCTACATGAGATTTCTCACGTTACAAGAGAGTGGTCTTCAAAGAGTTGTAGCCGGTGATTGAATTGTTTGCGGCAAATTTAAATGCCTTGGCATACCATGGATCACTTGTCAAATTAAATGACAATCCACCGGTATACAACATGCTCGCAATCATGCAATCTAATTCACCCCTTACCTCTTTATTAAATGCTTGATCCATGGTGTTCATCCCTCCTCTTCGGTTCAGTTAGACCACTTACACTTCCACTGGCCGCACTTGACGTTGAAGATAAAAGTAATGTTACGGTCCTAGGCATAGAAACCTTCAATCTCATTTCTGCTTTATCCATCTCCTTTGTCATGTTCCTTATGTTGTGGAGTTTAACTATTGCACACATCTTTATTCTTGTCTCCTTATGCGCATGAGATGGACCTTGACTCTTGAATATGATCCATTGAATATTTCAAGACAGTAACTACACTTTCACTTTCAATTTCCTCTTCCTCTTCCAATTTTTTCCACTTCAATTACAACCTTCCAAAGAAGTGAACATATCATACACAATCCAAAAGAAAAACATTCAACAATTTATTGAGATAGCTACACAATATTTCATACACAATCTTACCATCAGTCATACATTGTGTATTAATTTCACACATCAATTAAACTCAAATTTCTGCACAATCAATACATCAATTACTATCAAAATCCTACATCAATCAAATTCACAATCCTACACAATTAATTTCAAAATCCTACACATAATCCTACATGAATTAATTAAATATCAAAATCATGCAATCTAATTAAATTCTCTTCTACTCTCTCTGTCTGCTCCTATCTCTCTCTCAGTCTCTCTGATCCTCCCTCTCTCTGTCTCACTGTCTCTCTCCTCTCTCTATCTCTTTGCTCGCTTTCTATGCATCGACAGAGAGAGCAGAGAAAGTGAGAGAGGAAGCAGAAAGACTAAGAGAGACGAGGATAGAGAGGCAGAGAGGGGGGAAAGAGAGAGACAGGGAGATTACCTCTTTAGATCTATCATCGAGAATACCACCGCAGCCGAGACCACCGCGAAGATGACCACCGCCGATCACCCGCCGCTTGATCACCGAGATCACCGCCGATAGACCGCCGAGATCACCGCCGACTGAGAGAACGAGAGAGATTTTTAGGGCTAGGGCTGAGAGCGATTGGGATTTTTGGGGGAAGTGAGGGGTGATATTTTAGGGATAGGGTTTTAATGAAAGAGATTGGGTCGGGTTCAATAAACGGCCACACATTAAACCAAACCCGTGTGTCCAAGCCGTGTCCAACACGGGTTTTATCGTGTCCACTGAGTCAAAATCGTTGACTCGTGTCAGACAGTCAAACCATGTCCGACACATCGAACACTTGTCAGGCACGTATCCGTGTCTGACACGTACCCGACACGGACACGCGGGGCTTGTAGGCATGTCCATGCTTCACATGTTTGGTGTCAAAACAAGCAAGATTTTGGGGTCTAAAAAACCCTTGAGAATAAAACCAAATAAGTTAGATGTGTTTTAACAATTTCAAAAGGTGATGTTCCTTGTGACAATTGTATTTGACCTACATTAATATAATTTCAATTACTATGATAAAACAGTATCAGGTCCATTTGAAGATCCAACAAAACCCAACCCAATGGGCTTGAACCCTAATGATATCCCCAATTTACAAGTGCAATGGCTCTACCTTACTTCTAATCTCCAGTTGTTGGATGTGTAATGTTATACTTCATCATGCTAAAAGGAACACTAATAAATGGACTTGCCCAAGTTAATGGTAATCACAAAAAGCTTTAAAATAGTCTGTTGGGACATTAGTCGTGCTTCTAAAAAGTGGTCCTACATAGCACATAGAAGCTTTGATTTGTAGATATGGATACAAGTGTTATGCTCCAACAAGAATACATGCATCAGACATGGCAATTGTCCAAAATCCAGACACGATGACATGGCTATATATATTTTTCCTCTAAACATGTGTATGCTTCTCATATAAGTGTGTTGGTTTTTGTTATATATTGAAGAACTTAATTTTAATTAAATGACATATAAAACTACTAGTGCTTGTGAAAAGGGCCATAAATGTTTCATATTATACATATTTCTAAGGTGAATAACAATGTATATGTTTGTAACTATATGACAGATCGACACGTGCAGGGTGTGGGAGAAGCACCATTTTTTGTTCGGGAAAGTGTTCTGCATATCATAGCAAATAAGTAGACACCTTCTAAACTCTAATGCGGTGAGGCTAACAAGATAATGAGACAGTTCTCATGCAATTTAAATCAAAGAAAAATGAAGTAAAATGTATGTTTCTGCAAAGCTAATGATGACAAGGTGGATTTCCATCTCGATACAAATTGACTTATAAGTAATCGTCGAGAATATTAGATCTGCTCGAGGCAAAAGCAATGTTCTAAAAAGTGTGATGGGAGCTTGTCTAGGCGCCTACTTAGTGGAAGCAGAAGCCCATGGAGATTAAGGCATGGGGCCAACATGAGGCAGCCAACCCATTGGGCTATTCCACACGGGCTTAAGTGTGCTATAGACAGCCTAGTTACTCGCATAAACAACCCAACACATAGTCGGATAAAGCAAAATGAATTTAACGTCTTAAATGAGTTTGGACCTTGTTTTTTTAATGTACAACCCGTTTTAACTTAAAGCATCCACAAAACTCCCAATCATCTCTCTCATCAAACCTTAACAACAGCGGTAGTGGCGAATTAAACGAATGATTGCAGCAATGAGTTCTGCAGTAGAAAGTTCTCTCCTGAATTCTGACACCTTTATCCAAAACTGAGTGATGGCAACTTTGGGTGGGACTCCTGTTGTAATCAGGTATGTATTCATATCTTATTGTTTTCTTCACTTCTCACTTCCTTGCTTGCTTCTATTGCTCTTCCCCTCTTCTTGTTCAAAGAACATTGTTTCTTTTTCCTTAAAGAAACTGGACGCTAGCGCCTAGGTGCTTGGGCAGCACCCAGAGCTGCCAATGTTAGCCAAAAGTAAACTCAATGCCACCAGATTTCTAGGATCTATGGAAACATTTTAAAACAAGGCTGCTGTCCAAGAAAGCTGAATCCTTAAATTCATGGAATAAGTAGTCTTCACACCGAAACATTTTAAATATGCATGCATGAACAGTAGATGGCGTAAATATTCCAAAAATGAGAGCACATCCAGTGGAACTTGGCATGAACAAAGATTCTAATGCCTTAAAAATTCCTACTCTTACCAACCTTCTGTACAGGCAGAAAGGAAGCACACACAAAGATGCACAGGAGATTAAAGAGGATATCCATCAGGATCCATGCCAAAAGGGAAATATGTGTTAAGCATACATGCCCCAAATATAGCCTCAGAAAGTTTTAAAGCACTTTGCTTCTCTTTCTCAAGACTCATCCTCTACAGTGCTTCCTTGGAAACCGGGGTCACCAAAGATGCTAAAAGATGTAATGGAAGATGCAGGGATCATCAGAACTCTTACATCTAATTCCATGCAACAAACAACACAAGAATATTCTTACAGTAATGGACATTCACGCTCAAGGATGTAAAGTAGCAGCTTTAGCAAGGAAGGGCATCAATCAAAGCTAAAGATGGGGTGGCAAGCTCAGACAACAGTGGGCAACAAATAGCAGGATGGCATAGCTGCATGCAAAAGGCGAGAATAAATGTATGTCTGATTGCACCAGGTGTGTGCACAATCACAAACAATAATTTACACTATTACTATGTTTTCTTGGGTTCAAGGATAAGAAAGATTGTGCCATATACAGTAAGATTATCAGGTGTACCAGATTTAGTAAATGGCTCATGCGGTCAATAAATAGATTATTATACCACTCAACCTCCTTGGCAAATAACAGCGGCAACAAAAAAGCGGGTGTTGGCAGAAAAATGCAATCTAATATGGCACTTGGCAGAACTACCATGCAGTCTGCAGCTAAATGCTTGGCAATATGCAATTGTAATAGTTGCAACAAGAGCAACTAACAACACCATAATGATTGGCAACCCAAGCTTGCATTCTAACAGTCACGACAAGCTCGATGGGAGCAGGTACATGTGGCATGTGGAAAACTGATAAACACCCGCAACTACAAGCAAACAGCAACAAGCAGCAAAACAATGGCAACAACCATTAAGCTTAAGGATAGTCTGATTATATGGCTCTGGTAAAATGATATGGCACCAAAAAAGTAAAGGAAACTTTGTCATTGAATTGTCTTCCAAGGCGAATCGCAAAGGCAAACATCCGTACACATATTCACATCATCTGCTAACATACATGGGATGGCACATGCAAGCACACACACGCAACATAATCTGGTTGGAAGCACTGATTCATCTTTGCACATGAAGGGCTAATTCCAATGTTCATTTCAAGGTCTATTGACAGTCCCGGACCACATAAGAAGGATGAAAATGAAAGCGCTCAGAAAGGGGGCCTAAAAGAGGAAATATTTAAAGAAGCATGAAAACAGATTAGACCTATAAATGGGAGAACAAGATTGCTTCATATTTAGAACAGATTCAGTTTCACATCTCTATAAACCCCCTTTTTCTACAACTAGGTCATTTCATCAGTCCTACCAGATCAAGAAATATCTCATTATATCAAGAGGGTTCCTCTCATGTATGTGACATAGGAATAATAAGATAGAAGGAATGTTGATTCCAAATAGCAGAAAACCATAGAGGATAGCGAACACCTAACTCGTCTTGAGAAAGAAAAATATTAGTAACATTTACCCGCACGCATCGAGCCATCTCAACATGACACTTAGTGTATCTACAGTCACGACTCAACTTCATCACTTTGTCTATGGAGCAATGGTGCTCCTAAACTAAAACGTTCCAGATCAACAAATCAAAAACTTGAACAGTACCCTGCGACATAGGATAAAAACTAAATGATAAATAGAATCCCAAGATATCAAAGAAGGCAAGTAAATTGAAACAACTTGATCAAACAGTGAAATCTGTGCACCATGAAAAGACTGAAGTGTAATCCTTACATTTAAAATATTTATTTGCCCAACATGTTTGTCTACATATAACATTTGTCTCGTGTTTTACAGAACTCTAACCCCTAATAACATGAAGAAACATTCAGAATATATCTAAACAAAGAAAAGGAAAAGGGGGAAAGAAAAATCACATCAAACGTCACAAAACACAATAACAGAAATTATTGTGGCATAAATTGAGTTGACTTTTCAGGCTTACAAACACAGCAACCTCATACAAAGTGTTTTAAAATAAAATAAAAGCATCAAAGAAACTTAACAAATCCAAGATATTTTGCTATAGATCCATGAATGAAATAGGAATCTTAGAAAGATGGTTCACAAACATTGAGACCTATCACTCCATTAGCTAACCTGAATGCAGAATGCAATTCCCAGGATGTTGTTTGCCAGCCAATGCTTCTGTGATGCATACCACACACAGAAAAATGTTCCTGGAATAGATGCCACAATCTGAGACCTCGTGAACTCTACTGAAAAAGCTGCGTCAAAGTAATATAAAAACTCATCATTCAATTAAAAACAAAGCAAAAGGAAGATACAGAGCAGTACTGAGACAACACAACTAATTGCTCAACAGCAGAAGCAGAGAGTAACTATCTGCTTATAAGATTTAGGTAATCTTTTACTACACTTGAATAATGCTTGTTTCCTAGATTACCACTCACATGGCCTGATAGACGAGGATTCTAGGCAACTGACAACTAAGACAAAACTGCCAGCGTCCGTATGAAATGCACTCGTAAATACCATAAGCCATCCATCAATAATATTAAATGAATAAATGCTAATGTAACAGAGATGAAGGCCGTAATAAGGCGAAGTGTAGAAGGAGGTTCTATCTCAGCAACCCGAAGACTTGGGGGAAAGGTCTATTCTTGTCAAAAATGTCCTGCAAGCTTGGGATTCAACTGTGGTTGTCACGTTGATATAATTATAGCCGTACAAGCTTTGGATGCAATTGTGGTTGCCACAGTTAAGGGACTAGAAACTTGAAGCAAGTTAACCAAGCACACAAAAAATAAATATGAGACTAGGCGTGTTTGGTTATAGGGAAGTGGGGATGTGGGAAAACTCATTTCCCCCTTCCCTTGTTTGTTTTGAATCGGAAATGAGAAATGGGAAAACCCTTCTCTCTTTCCCTTATTGAACCTCCCTTTACACTATCATTTTCCCACTTCCAGAGTGCTACAGTTAATTGTGGTCATGTAAATTTCACTTGTAATAAGTTGTAACTGAAAATAGTTAATTTAATGTCATGTAAATCTCACGTGCAGTCCAATTACAATCCTACAACATCACTACAGAATTAATTTTAATTTAATATTATGTTATGATCAACTTTTCCACTTCCACTTCATGTTACTAACCAAAACCGAAAAACACAATATATTTTCCCACTTACACTTTCACATTACAACCAAATACCGGAAATAGAAATTGCACAAATCTCAATTTCCCACTACACTTTCACATTTCACATCCTCATTTCCCGCTCACTTTTTCCTCCCACTTCCATCAAACCAAACATGCCCTAAGTCAGCACATAGAACACTTCGAAAAATTATGGAGAAAAAAGAAGTTTGCAGAAGCCATACATCCTTCCTCTTCCACAAATTCCTTAAATAAATCCTACCTAGGTTCTTCTCCCTAACGGATGCGTATAAAAGAAGAGGCAGCCGTGACTGTGTTTATCTTTAACTTCTATTTTAGTTTTCAATGCAGGGGGGCATGATATCCATCAGATAAATGGAGAGAGAGATGGATAGAGAGATGGAGGTAGTAATACATCCAGGAGATATCGAGAGTAACACAACATATAAACACGGAAAACCCTTGTTGGGGAAGACATCTCTAGGCAAACTCTCTCCAGTTTGTCCGTAAACTAATTATGCCCAAGAGATCCATTTTGCTGACATACCCAAAAAAGAGGAAAAGAGAAAAAGAAAAAGAAAACATCTAGTAACATCACGACAAATTTTGCTTTGTTTTACAGGTGCCAGATGCAAAGGTTCCAAATCTATGAAACAAATGATAAATGACCAAAATATAAACTCCAGCACTCAGCTTGATAAATATTAGGTTCATTGGGCACTTCAAGGATGCTAATGGCGCATAGAAAAGGAATCAATCACTAATATCTTTTTCATTTTCGCTATAAATTATTTCTTTTCTATCATGTATGGAATTCAGGAAAAAGAACCCCCCCCCCCCCCGCCCCGGTCCACAAATTGTGGATGAGTTCCTTTTCTTTTAAGAAGCAAAGGACATCAAATGGACTAGAAAAATCCTAATAGGGTTCAAAGTATTGAACGATCCGGTTACGACTCGGCCGAGTCAGAACAGGAACAGAGCTCTCCGCGACGAGAACGAGACCCGAGCCGCAGTTGGGGCGAGTTTTGACCAACTCGGGGCTGACTCAGCCGAGTCGCGAAACAACTCGGGTTGACTCGGCCGAGTCGACCAAGTCAAGGCCGATTCAGTCCCGAGTCGTTCAAATCTCGACTGTAGACCCCGTCGTCGCCAGATTCAGATCTTACCATATTCCTCCCGCGAGACCGCCGTCACCGTTCGCACGTGAGATCGCCTCCGCCGCGGCACCACAAGTAACTCTCCCTCTCTGTGTTCCTTTTTCTCGATCTCTCTCAGTCTCTCTCTCTCCCCGATCTCTCTCTTAGACTCTCTCTCCTCTCTCTCTCCCTCTCTTTCTTTCCCGATCTCTCCCTCTCTCCCCCTCTTTCTCGATCTCTCTCAGTCTCTCCCCCTCCCTCTCTTCCCCCTCTCTCTATCCCGATCTCTCTCAATCTCTCTCTTTTTTAATCTCTCTCAACTCTCACCCACCCGATCTCTCCCCCCCCCCAATTCTCTCTTTCTCTGTCTCACCCCTCTTAGTGTTAATTTAATTTAATTAATTTAAGTATATATAATTTAGTTAATTTAATAAAATATGGTTTAGTTAATTTAGTAAATATAATATAAAGTTAATTTTTAATTTAAGAAGATATGATTTAGTTAATTTAGTTAATTTAATATAAAGTTAATTTAATTTAAATTATGTAGATATGATTTAATTTAATTTAGTTTAAATTTTAATTTATTTTAAAGGTATAGATGTAGTTTTAAAATTTAATTTAATTTAAAGATACAGATTTAAAGTTTATTTTATTTTTTAATTTAATTTAACATATTTTTTTAATCTCAGAAAGCCTCCAAAGTATCGTGACATTGGATGAGAACATGGTACCCCCGTTGGTGGAAGCAGAAAAGTTATGCAATGTAATTATTGTGAAAAAATAATACATCGTGGTATCACTAGATTGAAACAACTCATAGCACATATATCCGGTCAAATGGAAGGATAATTGAAAGTACCAAAATAAGTGTCAAATATTGAAACATCTTTCTGAAGGGAGCAAAAAAAGAGCAGCCATAAAATCCAAGAAAGACCGGCTTATGAATTTTTTAAGTGAGGAAGATTTTTATGATATAACCAATGAAGAATCTGAAAGTGACATTGAAGAAGTTAGTGGTGTGGAAGAAGCTGAAAGAAGACAATTAAAATAAGTTATGAAAGAAAGTCATGAAATGACTTGGAGAGAGACAGAAAGTCATACCAAAGATGGTGGCAGTAGTTCGTAGCCTTCAAGATCATGGATCAAGCGTGAATTACGTCGGAGTTTTACCACTAGAGAAACTGAAATTCATGCATGTGGTATTGATCCTTACATGTTCCCATCGAAACAGAAATCAATCAAAAACATGTTCTCAATAGAGAATCTTAAAAAAAGTTTAAAAAGCCATTTCAAAATTCTTCCTCTACAATGCAATACCATTAAATGCAACTGATAGTGGTCCTTACTATCAGACAATAATTAAACTCTTGTAGAGACATGCCCAAATGTAAAAGGCCCTACGGGATACCAAATTGGCAATCTCTATTTGGAGGAGAAAATGAAAAAGGTTGAAGTATATATTGCTTAAATGAAAGCAAAATGGTCGCAGTATGATTGCACGATCATTTGTGATGGCTGGAGTTCCCAGAATAAAAAACCTATTATTAATTTCCTGATTTATTTTGATAGAAACGTGATATACCATACTTATATTGATACTACAAATATCCCGAAGACTGTTGATTATATATTTCTCTAATGGACAAAGTTGTTGATGAAGTTGAAGAAAATGACGTATAAGTTGTAACAAACAATGAGGTAAGTTTCAAAGCAGCTGGTCACTTGTTCATGGAGAAGAGAAAGCATTTGCTTTGATATCCCTGTGTAGCACATTGCATTAATTTGATGTTTTAAGAAATCGGTTCGATGAAATCAGTCAAGAAGACATTAGATGATACTTAGATGATTACATCATTTATCTATAATAGCATTATCAGCAAATAATCTCTGAAAAAGCATACTTTATTAGAGAGATCACTTAAATATATAGAGAATACAGACAGGCATTGGGTTAAGAGCAATGTAAACCCAATAACCCAATTTACTTATTATCTAAATTAACAATCTCCCTCAAAGTGGAGCATAAACATCTAACATACTCAACTTGTTACATAATTTAGAAAATACCTGAGGTAAGATAACTTTGATAAGAAGATGTGTGAACTGAAAAAAACAACTTTCTTAGTCCAAACATCTCTGACGACATGACAGTCAATCTCAATGTGCTTAGTTCTTTCATGAAATACAGGATTCTGAGCAATATAGATAGCGGATTGATTATCACAATGCATAGGCATTGGTCCAAGTTGTGAAAAATCAAACTTCATCAGTAGATTCTTTATCCAAACCATCTCACATGAAGTATGAGTCATGGCTCTATATTCGGCTTCTGCACTCCAGCGAGATACAACATCTTACTTCTTGCTCCTCCAGTCACAAGATTTTCTTCAACAAAGATACAATATCCAGTAGTAGACTTCATATCTCCTCAGTCACCAGCATAACTTGAATCAATGTATTCAGAAATACGTACATATTCACGTTTCCTTACACCAAATATTTTTTCTGGACAACTCTTGATACAAACCAGAATCATTAACGCAACTGATCAATGAGCCTCTCGTGGCTGATGCATGAATCTACTTAGCACACCAACATCAAAAATTATATTTGACCTAGTAACAGTGAGATAAATCAACCTCCCAATCAATCTCATATATCTTTTTGGATCATCAAATATGTGACTATCATCAAACCACAAGTCCACATTGGCTTCCATTGAAGTGCTAGCAAGCTTGCACCCCAAAAGTCTTTTTTTCTCTAGAAAATTCAGAATATACTTTCGTTGAGAAAGAAGTATACTATATTTTTTATATGCACCTTCAATCCCCAGAAAGTATTTAGGCCTCCCATATCCTTGGTCACAAAAAGGCGCTTAAAAAACTCTTTTATCTCTAATATCTCAGCTGATCAGTATCAGTCTGCAAAATATCAACATATACTGGCAAAACTACGATGCCAGACTTTGTGTGCCGAACGAGGACAGAGTGATCTTAGTGACACCAGTGAAAATCAATGTCAGATATGGTAATGTTAAATTTCTCAAACCACGCCATTGGACTCTGCTTGAAGCCATAAATAACCTTCTTGAGACGACAAACTTTATGCTCCCCTGAGCAACATAAACTGGAGGTTGCTCCATATACACCAACTTCTGAAAATCCCCATATAAGAAGACATTCTTTACATCCAGTTGGAACAAGGCCAGGACAAGTTAACTACAACAGAGAATAAAATCCTGATAAAATTCATCCGGGCATGAGAATGTCTAAAAATAATCGATGCCATAAGTCTGAGTGTAACTTTTGGCCACGAGTCTGGCCTTACACGGATCCACCGATCCATCTGGGCAAAACTTTAAAGTATAGACCCAGCGACATCCACAACATCTGTGGGTGCCGAAACCAACTCCCCAGTTTCTCGAGAAACAAGAGCCCCCATCTCCTCATTTATGGTCTACTTCCAGGCAGATATCAATAAAGCCTCCTCACAAGACCTGGGTATAAACTCATAAGACACGGATAGAGCAAACTGGCTAAAATGGTGTTAAGATGGTCATAAAAAATGAACTTTGAAATAGGATAATTAGTGCAAGACCATTTACCTTTGCGAAGGGCAATAGGGATATCAAGGTCAGAGGGAGATGCTGATGATTAAGGAGGAGGACCACTATTGGTTGAGGCGGAGGACCATTTATTGGAGTGAGGTCAATTGGAGCTGATTCAATGGCATGAACCTTTTGATGATGAGTATAAATGTATCTGAAATCTCGAATTGATTTTGATATAAGTGGCTCTGAAGTATCTACCAGCAACACGAACAAAGAATTAGCAAAAGCAGGTGCATGTAATGATACAGACAGTAGAAGAGGAATAGTTTCAGAGGCGTGACATCTGCAGATACAAAAATTTCCTGGTGGAAGAATTATAACACCGATATTCCTTTTGAGTTCTAAAATACCTAACAATGACACACTTGATAGATCAAAGAGAGTTTATCTAACCCAGGAGCCAAGTCTTGAACAAAACAAGTACAATCAAAAAAACGTGAAGCCATGGAGTAGATACTTTTGTTAGGATAAAGGCAAGAAAAAAAAAACTTTACCATCAAGGACAGATAATGGCATCCTATTAATTAGATGACAGGCACTTAACTCAGCATCAAACCACAATAATTTGAGAACACTCATATGTATCGTCATGGTTATAGCGACATCCAGAATATGTCTATGTTTGCATTCAGCAACTCCATTTTGATGGATGTATGAGAGCAAGATGTCTCATGAATATAATCCTATTCTTGGACAAAAGGTAGACATCATATTTAACATGCTCTAAGGCATTGTCAGTACGAGTATACGAATGGAAGTAGAAAATTAATTTTTTATTTCATTACTGAAACAATTTACCAGACATAAAGAATTGTTGAGACTGGGTATAACACAATTTGCTACCGAGTTTATTTCTATTGAAAATTTTATTCGTTATGAACAAGATTTCAAAAGAGAATATGTACAAGCGAATGAAGTGAGTTCAACAAGGAAAATAGTAGAAGTGTGAGAGATAAGATTTATAATCTTATTTTAGCTGATTGGTTCTGGAAGGCAAGAGAAATCCAAAACATTATGAATCTTGATGGGGTCTTGAAGATATTGGAGCAGGACAAAAAATCTACATTATCTATTATCTATGAGGATATAGATAGAACTAAATTGGCTAAAAAGACAATAAATGAGAATTGAAAGAAGTATTGAGATGTCATTGATAAAAGATGGGAGAGATAATTGCATACATACTTGCATGTGCTGGTAATTCATTTATATACTTATAATTTATATTTGTTAACTAGAAATTGAAATTATCATATTATAACTATGATGTGTTTACATTATTACAACATATTAATTAAATCCAACACTCTAATATTCAGAACACTTTTCTACTTATCCAGAGATGAGAACTAGATTAAAGGAGGTCATTAAAAGATTAGAGCCAGATTTGAATAAACAAACAAAAGCCATTAATGAGGTAAGCTATCTAATAATTTATTTCTTCTAGCGACATAATATTATACATATGCAACTATTAACACTTATGATGTGAATTCTCATAGATAAAATTATTTGTGAACGGAGTTGGAGAATTTGAAAGTTCACTATGTAAAAAAGCAGTGCAATAATCTCTTCAAGCTGATTGGTGGATTAACTATGACGAAGAAGCTCCCAATATATAGAAAATTGACATTAAAGTTTTAAGCAAAACATGTTCTTCACCAGGTTGTGAAAGAAATTGGTGCGCGTAGTCACTAATTCATACAAAATTGCACAACCGGTTGGCAATGAAAAATTGCATAAACTAGTATTTGTGCATTATAATATGAGGCTGCGAGTAAGAAATTTAACATGCCAACGTGATAATAATGAGTTTTACAACCCAATCGATCTGAACCATATTTTCAATGATGATGACATATTGAATGAGTGGAATCGAGAGGGAGAACAACACATTTTTACTATCAGATGACTTAGATTGGTTGGATGAACATAATCGTCGTAATGACGATAGTGGCGGTGATGGCAGTGATGGCGGTGGTGATGGTGATGACAATATTAGGGCAACAACGGTACCGAAGGAGGGACTTATGGTGTTGGTGAAGCCGAGCTGATGCTATATCGTAGGATCCAAATTATTATGCCACACAAAAAACAGATCATAGAGATCGACCAGAGATTTCACAATAACGTAGGCATTTGAATCGATTGGTTAATTTGAGTTCTAATGATGATTATTCGAGTGGACATTATTACTCACATGGTTATAATAGTCTCGAATGTCATATGTAGGGTTTGGGTTTGACACCAGACCAACATTATGGTATGGGATATGACTATGGCCATAAACCACAACTTGAGAGATTTGCGAGTACTAATATTGGTAGATATTATGATCGTGCTTGCGAGTACTAATATTGGTAGATATTATGATCGAACTCGACAGAGACATAACGATCATGGTGAATATTCTAGCACAGGCATAAGTGAAAATTACTATTATGGAACATATCAGTCTTCTACTAGTAGCACTGAATATCGAGATTTTAGGTATTATCATCATAGAGTTGATATTGCACAACCGCCACCGCTATATTACTCTGATGATGGATCCTCTAACTAATCATCTTAGCTTACCGGATCAAACCAATATTCATACTATTATCTTTATAGAAACTATATACCTAATTGCTCTACTTATTGCAGCGATGATTGCGATGATGATTTTGTGTCTCATCACAATTCAACGTGAAAATGACTACATTATACATGTCTTTATGAATGCATTTTATAAAATTTACTATATTATGCATGTATTTTGGTATGTACCGATGACGCATGTATTTATGCATTCTCTTAATGTTTAGTGTGATAGGTGATATGTTTTGAACATGTAATATATAAATATTAATGTCTATATTTTTTTAAGATTTGTCGTGATTTTTTTAGAATTTTTGAGCTTTCTATATAGTGTTTTACGCGTATCGCCCGAGTCCATTCGGCGGAGCCTCAACCGACGCATCTCAGTGCCCGCCGAGTCGGCGGCCGAGACCGCGACTTTGAACCATGAATCCTACCATGACAAGCTAAGTGAAATATCCTAAAAGTTCTACATATTCACACGGTCTATGTCTAAACAAGAAGTAATTGATGTTTTTACAAACAACATAGGTGGAAGAAGAAACAAATAAACGACATCAGGTTTTCATTGAATTCAAACCAAATGCTAGATCGCGAAAATCAAGTTACTGTCTAGTGTTGTTCGCTCAAATGTTAGCTTCTTGCAAATGGCATCAAGGTTGGAAATGGTACATCTATTTACATTATTTGCAAGTCCAGAACTATCTGACTGAAAAGGTCGATGTAACACCCGAATTTTTATTAATCATAATTATTGGTCTGTTTAGCCATAGGCCTAGTAAGGTGATATCCTTATACATATATGTATCTAGGGCTATACTTGCATATGTATGTATAATGGATAGTAGCTCCACAAAATTTCAACATTTACCCATAAGAGTATACACCATGGGATACACCCATACTTTCATCAACCATACTTAAATAATTTTTATATAGTAACTTTGTTGTGTTGGAGAGAAAGGAGGATAGTTGGGGAAGTGTGTGATGAGGTGGAGGATGATTAGGTGCCTAGAAAAGAGAAATGGGTGAGGTGGCTTCTCATGGTTTAATGGAAATAGAATAATTGAAAATTATTATAATGAAATATCAAAAAGGAAAGAAAACCCCCTCATCTTTCTTCCTTCAGCCCTGAAATCCCCTTCATCAGAATTTTCATCTTCTCTACAGAAATCTGAACCCACCTTTTCCTCTTTCAAATCCAGGTTAAATCTCTCTCTTTAATCTCTGTCATTTCCCCCTTTCTTCCCCCCCAACCAGTAGCAAGGCGGTAGGAGAAGGCCAGGCGCACCGACCCGCGCGAAGCAGCAAGCGCGGCAACATCGCGCGAGCCAGCCGCACGCAGATCGAGGGGGGCGGAGGCCGGCCTAGGAAGGGGAGTAAATGTAACCCCCTGATCCTTGATGTACGTATCACAGTATCAGTACTCGATACGGCGTAAAAATTGATTTGACCTTTCTGCTAGTCAGATTGAGCCGGTTTCAGTTTCAGATATTATTATCTAATATTTTAGTTTTTTTCAGAATTTTCTAGAATTTTTCTGGATTATTTTGAAAAATCTCTGCAGCCGGTGATACCGATAATAAGTTCTACGATTTTTAATTCACAATCAGAAATGAAATTTTAGAATCTACTTTCATCTTGTGTCTTAGAATCATATTTTCTACATTAGGGTACTTTTGGAGATTTTTCTGAATTATTTCAAAATCTGGCACTCCAGGATTTTAACTTTGCAAACAGAACAAGATTTCTAGAATCCAGTTTCATAATTCCTCTCCGCGTAATATTCTCTATTTTACAGAATTTTTGGTAACCGATCTTAGATAGTCAAATTTCAACCCAATAAAATAATATTAATTAAATATTAATATAACAATTCCTGTCTTTTTCTTTCCTTTCTTCTTCCTTCCACACTTTTCTTTTCCCTTCTTTTTAACCGACATACCCAACCGCCTCCCCCTCTTTAAATCCCGTCTCCTTCTCTCTCCCCTGCTCTCTCTAATTCTCACATCCTCTCTCTCAAACTCTCTCTCTCTCTCTCTCTATTTCTTCTCTCTCCCTCTCTTTCCCCCTCACTGTTTCAGGTCAGGGGTGGGCATGACCCACGCCCGCGGCCAGCACCCCCCGGCCAGGCGCCGCCGCGCCCCCAACCGGCCGTCGCGCCCCGTCCCTCTTCTTTTTCCTTCCCTCCTCCTCCTCCACCTCCTTCTTCTTCTTTTCTTTCTTCTTCTCTTTCTTCTACTGTAAAACTCTCCCTCTCCCCCTCTTCCCCTATCTCTCTCTTCCTCTCTCTCCCCATCTCTCCTCACCATCCCTCTGTCTGAACCACAGCCGCGCCGCCGTCGGCCAGGACCGCCGCCGGCGGACCTCCCTCGCCGCCGGCCAGCACCCGCTGGCCGGGGTGCCGGCCGGCCTGTGCTTGAACTAAGTGCCACACGGAGTAAAGTGCCACACACACCTATCCGTGGTGGGGGCCACCTCTTGAATCCGTGAGGGCCACCTCTTGAATCCTCACTCCATCTGGTGTTGGGTGACGAGGATGTGTCCGGTGCTCTTGTTATTGATATTGTTACTGATCAGACTCAGTATTCTTATTATATTGTATTCCCGTTATACGCACGGTCATGCTGGCGTCCGGCACATGGTGTATGGAACTAAGTACCACACGGAACAAAGTGTCCACCACAGACATGATGGGGGGCCACCTCTTGAATCCGTGAGGGCCACCTCCAGAATCCCAAATCGCGGGGTGCTGGCATGATGGAGGCATCCTCAGTGCACTTACTATTCAGACCCAGTACATGATACATTTAATAACCCAACAATAGTGACATCAGGAACACTTGTTATTTGGTCACTCTCTCGTTTGGATAATGGTACTCGTATGCCATGTCCAGATGGATTCGACTGGAGTGCGGGCTCTAGTATGGACTGCCAGTGGTATGGGACACTAGAAGAGATTGATTAAAATACCAAGTGGTACTGATTGTTATTATTGTATAAATAATATGACTTGCTTGATACATGTATATTATTGTTTCGTTGTACTTGTTACAGTTCCTGATACGTTATCCACGATCATGTTACATGTATACACTGTTACATTGTCTGGTACATGTTACACTTTCTGTTATAGCACACTACTCTGCATACCATGTATTGTTCTGTTCCATATATTCTTCGTGTATACACCATGCTTGTACACTCATGACACTATAACAAGATTATTCATGTCTCACACTGACACCATCAGGTTACTATTATGGTATCCACAATCATGTCACATGTATACCTTGTTACATTTCTTGATATTTGTTACACTCTATGTGATAACACACTCATGTATATGTACACTCTGCATTGCATATATACGTTGTAGCCTTTATTACTGTATATGCACAACACAGTCATATGGTTATGTTGCATATGCACAATTGCATGTTCATTTCTATCGCGTCACCACTATACAACATTAATTATTATATAAAATGAGAGACCACTGTAGACACGACCCGATGAAAACATGTGAGGTGGTGATAGTAGTAAAATGTGACAGTTTATGTTTCTACTGATTATTAAATTCCTATTGTGCTATCACTGATACATAAACATGTAATATATATTATTATCGTGCTTGTATTACTCTAGTACATATTACTGCTTCCTTCATTTTACCAGTCACTAGGTCGCTTTCTGACGACCCTGGGTTTGCGTGCCCAGATTGAAGATCTCTGATATCGTATTGTCAGATATTTCATTGGATTCACATAGGACTCGTCATCGACATCATTCATATGTATCTTAAACATGTATTATATATTATTATCGTACTTGTATTACTCTAGTACATATTACTGCTTCCTTCATTTTACCACTCACTAGGTCGCTTTCTGACGACCCTGGGTTTGCGTGTCCAAATTGAAGATCTCTGATATCGTATCGTCAGATATTTCATTGGATTCACATAGGACTCGTCATCGACATCATTCATAGGTATCTTTATTATGTAGTATTTAGTTCCTTATTTTTCCCTATTTCGATATATATCATGATCACTAACCTCTTTCTGCAGGTATTCTTGTACTGATTTAATTCTGGAACTTCAGTACTGAGGCTTAGCGTGCGTACGTGAGGGTATCTCCGCCTTGAGTATGTACGTCGCCATAACGTCCCCGTACCTGAGGGATCGGGGCGTTACAGTAAAAGGGAGGGAGAAAGTGTTGGCCCAAAGGCCCATCACTCTAGTTTTGATGATGATTAACTCATGTAATTATAGTACTAATGATCTTGTGTTTAAATTAATCTCAGATATTTGATCAAGATCTTAATAGGTGTTTAGCTTCAACAAAGGATTTAAAGTCAAGTTTTGGAGCTAGCACGTGTTGATTCAAGAGCTTGTGCATCAAGACCACATCAAGTACTCAAGAGGAGTCTAGCTCATTGGATCAAAGTTTTGGACCAAGTCAAGAAGAAGAAGACCTTCAAGAGAAGACTTGTGTCTAGGTTTGTTTGTTGTAAGATTTTGTTTTTAGATAAAATGTAAATGATAGATTAGTTAGTGGATTGCTCAAGTATCATATACACTCACAGAAAAGATTTATATGTGTTTTCATAAAAGAGTTTTTGTTTTGAAAAATACCGTTTTGATTTTTAAGCCTCAAAGTATACATGTGTTTTACCAAAACTTTATTTAGAGCTTAATGTCAAAAACATAGATATTTCATCATATATGTGTAGTGGATCATATCCATACACACTAAGCTTCAAAAGTATTTAAAATATCTTGTTTTTATATTTGGAGGAGTTTTGGAAAAATTGGTTTTCAATTTGAAAAAATACAGTTTTTTGTTTAAGGCAAAACTTTCATATTACAAAAATAGTTCAAAATATTTGTAACATATTTTGATTTTTACTCAAACATGTTTGTATATCAAAGTATATTACTAAACTTATTTTTGTAAATTTTTAGTGAATTTATGGGATTTTAGTGAAGGTAAAATGACAAGTTTTTAATCCCTAAAAATGATGTTTCTGGCCTTCTGCCGGACGACCGCACGGTCGACCGAGTCAGAGGTCGGTCGACTGAGCGGTCGACCGACGTGCACAGACGTGCACGGCCTTGTTTGGCTGGAGGGTCGGTCGACCGCCAGAGAACTCTGCTCTCTGGATCTGGCCCTGGTCAATCGGGCGGTCGACTGGCAGAGAGCTTCTGCTCTCTGTATCCAGGTCCCGGTCGACCGGCCGATCGACCGATGGCACAACGGTCGGAATCCGACCATTGACGGTCGACCGGCCGATCGACCGACAGCAGCGTCAACTGTTGATTTGGACCCCAACGGCTAATTTTTGGATGCCTATAAATTGGGGTTCCCTTGGACTGTTTTACACAAGATTTGAAGAGAGTTTTTGGGCTAGTTTTTCCTACCTATATCAGCGATTTTCTCCACATGTTTTAGAGCCAATATTTCCAAATTAAAAGGAGAGTTTATCAAGAGTTTTCAAAAGTGATTTCTTTGAGTTTTTCACCACCATATTCAATCCTTATTTTCTCACACATACTTGAGCTTTCCATTGCTATATCATTTCTATAGGAGAGTTGTTGTGAGAGTGTTTTTAGGTGATCAAAGTGTTGTGATCACCAAGAGTTCATTCTTGTATTTGAGGAGGCGGACTTACGGGTTCGCGTTGTTTAAAGTTCTAGTGAGAGCTCGGTGTAGAGATGCGGCCTCGGCAAGCTAGTGTGCTTGCGGTGTGCAATTCTTGCGGGAACAAGAGAGGGACTAGTGAGTCCAAGAGTTCTAGTGTGAACTCCTTGTAGGTGTTGCGGCACCGAGTGATCCGGTGGGATCGGTTTATAGTGGAAATCCTTCATAGTGTTGAAGGCAGGGACGTAGAGCAAGGGTGCTCGAACCTCGAAACAATTCTCCCGTGTTTGCGATTGCTCACTCTCTATCTCTCACTTGTGTTTATATCTTGCTTGCTTATATTGCTTTCATCTTTATATTGCTTAATATATCTTGTGCCATATTGTTATATGCTTGGGGATTGTTTGCTCACACTTGTATTCAACCAAGAGAGCCATAGCGGCACCTCAACTCTTATCTAGAAGAATCTTGAGGAGATAATTCAGAGCCATTCACGGGGAATCCGGCTACACTCTTGTGTTATACTTGGTGTGTTGTGCATAATAGTTTTTAGTTTGCATAAATAGTTTTAATTCCGCATTAATTCACCATTAGATTAGCTAGTCACCTATTCACCCCCCTCTAGGTGATTTCAATTAGTATCAGAGCTTGGTGCTCTTGATTTGGGTCTAACCACCTTGAGTTAAAGATCCTCATTTATAACTAATCACAATATTTATACACACACACATGGATTTCATGTCACCTCCCATGTTTGACATTCTTAACATCCAAACTTGAAAAGTTAAGATGTCTATGTACCTCAAAGCCCTAGGCATTCATGTTTATTTTGCCACTATTAGAGATTCTTATTGTTTAAATGGCAAACATCTAGAGGCTAATGCAAAAGCCATCCATACTTTAAAGTCAACCCTAAATGATGAATATTTATCTAGGGTTTCTAACTTTGATTCGGCTTTTATAGTATGGAACACTATAGTCTCCCTTGGCGAACAAGAACAATACTATGCGGAGAGCAACTCGGATGTTGGAAGTGATGCTTCCAACTTGTGCTACATGGTCCAAGGGGATAACCCCCTTGAGGTAAACTCTGAATCCGAGTTAGAAGAAGATATTGACATGTCTTATGATGAGCTTGCATCTTTTGTCAAAAACTTCTTGAAAAGTATGATTCATTAAAAAATTGAAAATAATAAATTGAAAAAGAACAACACTTCTTTGTTAAAAGAAAATGATTCTTTTCAAAATAAATTGGAATGTATTTCAAAAGAAAACGAATTTTTGAAAAAGGATAATATTTCCTTGACTTCTAAATTAAATGATCTTTGTGAAGGAAATACTACTTTGAAAAATAATATAAATTTGGTGGAAAAAGAAAAAGAGATTACTTTAAATGAAAATAACTCTTTGAAAAGAGAAATTGTTGAAAAAGAAAAGGAAAATGTTTCTAAAAAGAAACGGAATGTTGATTCTCATTCTCACCATGTTTTTCATGCTACTATCAATAATAATGAGATTAAATTTTTGAAAAATAGAATAGATTATTTGAGCTCAACTTTAAGCAATTGTGCATTTAAGCATAATAGATTGGAAACCTTATTTTCAAAGAAACAAGCTCCACATGTACATGCACATCACCCACGGCACACATATGCACACTTTGCACATCATGATCACACTCATTCACATGTGCATCCTAAAGTGTGCAAATGTACACATTGCGGCCGCAAAGGCCATTTAGCAAAATTTTGTTATGATAGAGTAAATTCTTTAAATTTTGCTAATAAAAATGTTTGGGTTCCAAATAATACTAACCCCCGTGGACCCAAAAGAAAATGGGTACCAAAATCCTCACCTCTTGTGTTTGATGTAGGTGTGGGCTCTCTCACATGACGTGAGAGACTTGGTGCCTTGGTGGTGGATGCATGAGCTTGATGGACACTACAAATTGACGCATCACTATCAAGGAAGTTTGGTGGGAAGACCACCATGTTTTGAAGACTTAGAGAATAGTTCATACGGTTTGGTAACTATCTCTAAACTCCTATTTTAGTTTACATGCTTTTACATTTGATATTTTAGCATGTTCTTGATTTTTTGCTTCATGTGGTTAATACTTGTTTAGATGTAGTTTTTGTCAAAACTTGTGTATGTACTTGTACAAGTAGTGAGCAACATTTGATTCATATATGTTTGCACTTTATTGCTCATTTGTATTCATTACATATACATGTATGACATAGTTTTGATGATCTCCTCATTTACACTTGTTTTGCCTATTTTTTTGTTGTTTTGCTTCATGTATATGTAATTTTTGTTCAAAATTAATAAATATACATGTATACCCTTTAGTCACTTGCCTTCATGCAATTTACATTATGGACTCATTTATGTTAGGATATGTATGTATATTATTAGTTTTGATAAATCATACATATACCTTAAAGTTTATTTTTAAATAAAAATAAAATTTTTATGATTTTCATCTTTGTTTGATAAGAGGATATTCATGTCTTTTGAGCCTTATTGATTATTTTTATGAAAATGCTAATTACATGATTCTTGTGCACTTACACTTCATTTGTTTATTCATGACCTTGTTTCATGAACACTTTTTGGGCTTTATAGATTTTGAGTGTCGACTTTTGTGTATTTAGTATGACTCATGAGATACATATGATTTGTTTTCATATTTGAAGGATCTTTAACTAGTTTTTCAAAAAAATACTTTTAACTAGTTAGTTATTCTTCAATTGGTAGAGTTTTCAAATTTTGCAAAATATTTTCAAACTCTTGTTTTTGAAAACCCCTACCAACCCTTTTCAAGGGCGGATGGATAAGCGACCATGTCTTATAAGCCTTATTGAAAATCTTTTTATCATGTGCATAAAAAGGGTGGACAATTATGAGTTATACACTTGATTCTCATCATATTTTTAATATCACAATTGATTTTTTTTTGTATACTCATATTTTGTTTTCTATATATGTATGCTTCAAATTTCAAATAATATCAATTTCCATTGGTATTTTCTTTTCATACATATATAAGTTTTGATTGTGCTTGATTTACAATAATCGTTACATGTTTAAAGTACAAATTATGTTTATACTAAGCTTGACTTAAACCTTGATTTCAAATTGATATCTCATTTGGTATTTAAATAAGCTTATGCATTATTTTCAATTGGTATGTTTATTGATATCAAAATTTACAATATACTTTAATTGGTATCAATATGTTTCGATTTCGATTGAGTTTCGATTTAAATTGCTATCAAGAATGATTTACCTTTCATTTCAATTGGTATCAAAATTGGTATCAAAAATGTTTTACCTTTTATTTGGTATCAAAATTTACCATATATTTCAATTGGTATCAAAATATAAAATATTTTCTTTCTTTGGTATCAAAATGTACAAATGTTTCAATTTCAATTGGTATCACAAATTTTCAATTTCATATGGTATCAAAAATCTTGTGATATCTTAAATTTTTTGTTTATGTACAAATGGTATCTCAAAATTTATTTTATTGCTTTGAGTAATTATCAAATTTTGTGTTAAAAATGTTTTGATGTGTATTGCCTATATGCAAGGGGAGCTTAACATCTCTTCTATATATAGATTCATATTGAGTGTATCTTATATTGAGGAGCTTGATATCTCTTCTTTATGTGATACACGTGTGTAGGGGGAACTTCACATCTCCACTTATGCATTATATATTATGCTTTATGTGAATTAGGGTTTGTCATCCCTTCTTCATGTACGGCATGTATGCAGGGAAGCTAAGTTAGCGTCTTTCTCTTCATGAATATATATCGCATATATATCCTTATTGTAGATTTGTTTTTCACCCATTTGTTGATGATTGACAAAAAGGGGGAGAATGATTTTGAGTTTATATATGTATATTTGAGTTTTTACATATATTGAGTTTATGCATTTTACAAAAAGGGGGAGAATGATTTTTGAGTTTATATATACGTCTTCAACCATTGATTGTCCTAGCTGTATCTTCCTCATTCATCAACTGAAAGGGTCTCTTTACTGACTTGTTCTGCACCTGGTTCTCACTCTTCTTCTCCAGTCCTCGTTCCACTTCACGGGCAATGGAGAGAACCAGAGAGTACGTCTTCAGCTGTTGAGGAATAAGGAACATCTGGACATCCATCTTCAGCCCTTGCTGAAACCTGCTCGCCCTCTTTTCTTCGTCTGTCACCATGTAGGGTGCAAACCTGCTAAGCCTCAGGAATTCAGCAGCATATTCATCCACTGATCGATTGCGCTGCTGCAGGCGGATAAATTGTTCTTCCATTTCCTTTTGGGCTGTTGCCGGAAAGAATCTCTCATAGAAACCCTTTGAAAATTTGTCCCATGTAATGGGTTTCTCCAGTGCTGCTTCTTCTGCCAACCACCAGGTTCTGGCCACATCTCTCAGCTGTATCTTGGCCACTTCCACTTGGTTCTCATCAGGGACTCGGGCCGCCTTCAAAAGGTCTGTTGTGTCTATCAGCCACTGTTCTGCATCCAGAGGCTTCTCCGTTCCCGAAAAGGTTGCCGGCTGTAATCTCCTGAAGTCTGACACGTTGCCTGGCCTCTGCTCTCGGGGTGCAACCAACAGTCCTTGACGCAGAAGCTCTGTCTGCTGCTGTTGACTCTGCATCATCCCTTGAAGTACCCTCATCATACCATCATTGTCTCTGCTTGATCCATCTTGAGAGGTACTAGGACCATTGCGCGTTCCCCGTCTTTCCATATCTGAGTTGGTTAAAAAGGGTGGCAAGAAGGAGCTGGAAGGTAAAAGATTGAAGGGTCTCAGGATACAAGGAATGGATCAGAAGAAAGAGAAAGAGATAACTCTGCACTTGTAGTTGGATTGTATAACCAGGACTCTTGTATTCCAGTTGCAAATTTCTTTACCATTAATTTGCCGTCTGGACGTACTGAGGATGCGAGAGCCTAGGCTCTGATACCACCCTGTAACGCCCCGATCCTGCGGGTACGGAGACGTTACTGCAACGTATATACGCAGGTCAGAAATCCCTCACGTATATACGCTAAGCATCAGTACAGGCAAGAATCAGAGTACGGAAGCAAATGGTGCATTATACATTCCAACATATGAGTACAATTACAAAGTTATCACCAGAGGTGACAAATATTACAATAATATTACATCACCTGATAGGCGCAAATGCGAGAATACAAAGATATGTATATGTATGAACAGTACAAAAGGGCGCTCACGAGATAGCTGGAAGAGCCGCGAGCCAACAGGGGGAGCAAGGATGGGACTGGAGTTACAGCTGATCTGACTGCTCCGCAAAAGTGAACTTGGTCCTCAGCAAGAAAATACCCTACGGTCCAAGCTCCAGGACCTGGACATGAGGATCCAGAGGAGTCAGAACTCCCCCAGCGAGTGGTGAGGCAAAAGCCAGATGGCATGCTGATATGAGTACAAGTGTACCGATAAAACCGAATCATGCATTAAAAACCATGACGTGAGCATAAGCATGCAAAAGCAGGTAAATGCATAACGAGAGATGTCAAGCAGAGAATACTCATTGTATGATAAGATAAGAGAAAGTAACAAGACGAGAAATAAAGTAGGTAGGACAATACCAGATATCTCCTAAACTAACATCAAAACCGATAAAACAGAATAAAAACCGATTACGAGTAAATCCAATTGTACAGGTTTAGGTCATGGCTCCATGAGATTAGTACTTCGAAGGAATAATCCAAACAAGGAAACCCTCATCTATATACCTTTACCTCATGTTACCGTAACTTGAACTTGTACAGCTCGAGTTACAAAACAATACAACTGCATCATATTAGTATATTATTATAATTAGACTGTCTAAGTTGTAGGTTTTAGTATGTGTCCCATTACACATACTTCTACTTACAACTTATAGAGCAAGTTATTTGGAAACTGATAAAGTTCGATGAATCATGTTTCGGATGGGCCCCGTACATGCCCGGGACAACGGTTCAGGAGTATCTGGTGCTAAGCCGGAACGTACCGCTAGGTACCGGGACTTATGGACGCCCGAACAGGAATAGAGTATCGCAGATCCCATAGAAATAGGCTTAGGGCGTGTGCATACCCGGCAGGAATAAACAGGAGTAGGGGTGCCAGCACACCCCACGGAATCCCTGGTGGCCGCCAGGTGATCCCTCAAGTATGTGGCCACGCGCGGCTCGATAAGACCACCATAAACATGATTAATCAGGGCCCATCAGTTTCCCCCAAACCAGGTACAAGTTGTCTATTTATAATAATTATCAAGTAAATATCACTTTTATGGTAAGAACTGAAGCAGGACATGATCAGGAAATTCAGGAGTACATAACAAGAATCATAACAGGAGATCAGGTACAGACAGGAGGTGATCCTACAGATTTAAGAGGTGGCCCCCACAGATTCAAGAGGTGGCCCCCACCATGTGTGTGGTGTGGCACTTTGTTCCATGTGGCACTTTGCTCTGAGGGGATGGATTCTAGAGGTGGCCCCCACAGATTCAAGAGGTGGCCCCCACCACGAGTGTGATGTGGCACTTTGTTCCGTGTGGCACTTAGTTCCATTCAGGATTTGACGGGAACAGGTGGTACAACATGAGTCAGTGTCAAGTAGTAGCATGTCAGGTGTCAGGTGATAACATATCAGACAGGTATATGTCAGCTTGTATCTGGCGATGGTAGAGTGATAGTTGAGTAACATCAAGTGGGGCTGAGCAATTGAAGGCACATGATCAATACAAAATCCATGGGAAGGGTCTATTTTTAATAAAGGGATCAAACACAGCAGTCAGCCAATTCTAGTCGACTAGGGAAAATAAGTAGTCGACTAGAGAAGGAGTTAGTCGACTATAGAGGAGGACCAAGTCGACTAATAAGGCCGCGTCTCATAGGGTCGCGTCTTCAGAAAAAGTTAGTCGACTAGGGATAAATGGGTAGTCGACTAATAAGGTCGCGTCTTCAAGAAAAAGTTAGTCGAGTAGGAGTAAGGGAGTAGTCGACTAATAAAGTCGCGTCTCGTAGAGCCGCGTCTTCAAGAAAAAGTTAGTCGACTAGGAGTAAGGGAGTAGTCGACTAATAAGGTTGCGTCTCGTAGAGCCGCGTCTTCAAGAAAAAGTTAGTCGACTAGGAAAAAGGGGTTAGTCGACTAATAAGGTTGCGTCTTTAGAAAAAGGGTTGCGTTTCAATGAGTTAGTCGGCTAGGATAAGGGGGTAGTTGACTAATAAAGGGTTCAAGTCGACTAATGACTGGGTCAAGTCGACTAACAGAGTGCAAACAGAGAGCAGAACCTGACTTTTGAGGGTTTGTGTTTGTTGATTATCTTGCATGATATAATAATTCAAGTATGAGAATAAGTTGTCCAAGTCTTTGACGAGGAAAACTACTCGCCTAAAAATGTTACTTTGAAGCCTTGCGCATCCGGAATAATCGTTGTCGTCAATTATCACCAAAACGATTACCGGAATAATCGCGAACAATTACCGGAAAATCTACGGCGATATTGCCGACAAAGAGAAGCTCGGCCCCAATCCAAAAGGAGGGCACCGGCCTTAGAGTCTTGCCAACGGAGAAGAGCGCGGCCCCAATCCGAAAGGAGTGGCCGGCCTTCACAAGGGAAGGAGGTTGATGGTGCAAGTATAGTTCACTTTGAAAAAATGGGATTTTGCAAACGATGTTACGGGGAGCGACGAGTTGGCTAGAATGAAGGAGCTCGCCGAGGAGTTGATATTGGTGTGGTTCGTGGTGTCCAAGGAGGTGTAGGTGGTGGTGGAAATGGTGGAGAAGGTGGTGGTGAGAATGGGTTGTTTGGTGTTTCTTGGTGTTTTATGGTGGAAAAGAGGAAGAAGAAGATGATATGGAGGTGGTGGTGTTGTTGGAAATGGAGGAGATGGAGGGGAGAATGGTGGAGGATTTGGTGAAGGAGTGGTGGAGGAGATGGTGGTGGAAATGGAGGAGTAGTGGCCGGCCAAGGGAGTGGGCTGCTGTTTTTGTTCTCAGGAAACAAAGAAGAAGAAAGAATGATTAATGAAAGAGAGAGGAGTGGGGGTATTTATAAAGGGTGGGAAAACATTATAATAATGTTGCCATTGCTTATCAAAGCAAAAGAGAACGCACCAATTAAGTTGCGTCTCAACAAGGCAATGGTTGCGTCCAGGCCAAAAGAACTGGACGCGGGGATGAAAGCCGCGTCCAGGAGGAAATGCAAAAGGCTGCGTTTTAACAAAAGGACAAAAGTCATAATGACTTGATTGGAATTGATTAGCAGTGCATTAAAGGCAGCATGGGGAGGCGTGGAGAGGATCTCCGCATTAATGCAGAATCCCAGGTAGGTGAAAACTCGCGTTTGAGGAAGGAGGGAGAAAATGGGAAAAAGAGAAAAGTGGAATATTTGGATAAATTCTCGGTATCTGGGAAAATACCGAAAACTCCGGAAAGGTCCAAAAATAACATAGCTTGGAAAGTTCCCCAAAAATTCTCAAAAATAACAAATATTATAAAAAGATTTTTGGTGAAATCGGTATTCAAAGATTCAGTCTCATTTTCAAAATAAAAATCCTGAAGTCAACCGTCAATCTCGGTCTACACCGGATTGGCCGGATTTTTAATAATTTTAGAAAAATCCCAGAAAATGTATTTGGATAGAAAATATGATTTTAAGAAGTTGCAGGAAAGCCGTTTCTTAAGATTCAACTCTGTTTGTAAATTAATATTCCGAGAGTCGGTCAGCGGTACTGGTCGACACCGATTTTGAAGATTTACAATTTAATTCAGGAAAATTTCAGAAAATCATAGAAAATCTAAAATATTGGAAAACAGTATTTAAAACTGAAATCGGTCAATTCGGAATAGCGAAAAGATCAAATCGAGCAATTCACTACGATCGGTTTCCCGGTTCAGATTAGGGCTGACTCCGAGTTCACGAATCCAGATCCAAGGTAAAACGATCATATAAACAATTCATAATACAAAACCAATACAGGAAGCAAATCGAAAAATACGATCGGAAAATCTGAATACGCAACTAAGTACGTATTCCGGGAGCGGGGTGTTACACACCAGCAGAGAGCTTCTGCTCTCTGTATCCAGGTCCCGGTCGACCGGTGGCACAACGGTCGGAAATCCAACCGTTGGCGGTCGACCGGCCGGTCGACCAACAGCAGCATCAGCTGCTGATTTAGACCCTAACAGCTAGTTTTTGGATGCCTATAAATTAGGGTTCCCTTGGACTGTTTTACACAAGATTTGAAGAGAGTTTTTGGGCTAGTTTTTCTACCTATATCAGTGGTTTTATCCACATATTTTAGAGCCAATATTTCCAAATTAAAAGGAGAGTTTATCAAGAGTTTTCAAAAGTGATTTCTTTGAGTTTTTCACCACCATATTCAATCCTTGTTTTCTCACACATACTTGAACTTTCCATTGTTACATCATTCCTATAGGAGAGTTGTGAGAGTGTTTTTAGGTGATCAAAGTGTTGTGATCACCAAGAGTTCATTCTTGTATTTGAGGAGGCGGACTTGCGGGTTCGCGTAGTTTAGAGTTCTAGTGAGAGCTCGGTGTAGAGGTGCGGCCTCGGCAAGCTAGTGTGCTTGCGTTGTGTAGTTCTTGCGGGAACAAGAGAGGGACTAGTGAGTCCAGGACTTCTAGTGTGAACTCCTTATAGGTGTTGCGGCACCGAGTGATCCGGTGGAATCGGTTTATAGTGGAAATCCTTCATAGTGTTGAAGGCGGGGACGTAGAGCAAGGGTGCTCGAACCTCGAAACAATTCTCACGTGTTTGCGATTGCTCACTCTCTATCTCTCACTTGTGTTTATATCTTACTTGCTTATATTGCTTTCATCTTTATATTGCTTGATATATCTTGTGCCATATTGTTATATGCTTGGGGATTGTTTGCTCACACTTATATTCAACCAAGAGAGCCATAGCGGTACCTCAACTCTTATCTAGAGGAATCTTGAGGAGATAGTCCAGAGCCCTTCACGGGAAATCTGGCTACACTCTTGTGTTATACTTGGTGTGTTGTGCATAATAGTTTTTAGTTTGTATAAATAGTTTTAATTCTGCATTAATTCACCATTAGATTAGCTAGTCACCTATTCACCTCCCTCTAGCTGATTTCAGAAAGCAATCTAGATCTAGTCCAAAGGGGGGAGATTCAGCTCTAAATCTGAACAAATTAGGGCTCAAAATCACTACTAAAGACAGAATTTCAGACTGAAATTTTCAGGTAAATGAGGAGACAAAACTCTAAATTTTTCCTCTCCAATTATGTTGGTTTAGATGCTAATATGTAAACTCTATGTTTTGATCACTAGGGGTATCATTCGGGGAGTTTGGACAATTGAATACTAAGTGAAGAATTGTCAGAAAGGTGAGTAAATCCAACCCCTTAGGGTAATTATTCATGAATTAGAACGATTAATAAATCATCAAATAATGTAAGGGGGTTGAATCATGAATGAATTCGTTGTTTTCCCTTAATTAGTATGATAAGTGAAATTTAAATGTGTGCTACATGGTTATTACATCCCCTAAATAAGAATTAGCTGGGACCGTTACAGTTGGATCAGAGCCAGATAGTTAGTTTAGATAGGTGTAGTAAGTGTAGATTGGTTGTATAGTTGTATGTACATTATATGTATTTTGGTGAAATTAATATGGGTAGTATAGAAAGATAGTGGACCCTTAAGTGTATGATTTATCCTGAAAGGTGTGATATTTAACTGTTCCCTTACATTCTAATTCGAGTACCCACATACTCTAGTTCGAATGGATCATGCGAGGGGTGCGGGCCTTTTGTATGGATCTCCAGTGGTATGGAACACTGAGATTGGGGAGCAACTAAAATATCAACAAGTCAAAGTTAATTCAACAGGAAGACACCTGAGTTCAACATTAAATCTAAAGAATTTGAGTATGACGCAAGATAATTGCAAGTTCTCTAATTTTTTATATATATGCAATCTATCGTGTTTCGAGGATTTAGAAAGATAAATGATCTAATATGAAATTTTACTTCTACAGATGGGAGATTCTGATATGCCAGGGTTATCATCCGATAGCTCGAGGACAAAAAGTCTAAGTTGGATGGTAGATAGCACGGATTGGGATTACGAGTCATATGAGACTGATCCAGAGACTATCTTTATTGGCCCCAAGGACAATGTCGATACGATGGGACTAGTAGGAGATAACAACAAGGATACAACCAGTGACGCTGAAAGTGCTATAAGAAATATGCTAGTGACTGAGGATCAGGGAGTCACACACGATGATGAATTAGAACCCCGAGGGAAGATGTTTTTTGGAGGTATTTGGTGGAATTCTACTTGGGCCGAAGATATGGATCTATATGATGACCACGAGTACTAGAGGTGTGAGGATGACGCTATAATGGAAGAAGTGGACCCTGAAGAAGAACACCTCGAGGAAGGATCCAGAAGAAAGCCCCGAGGAAGAGGATCCTCAAGAAGATCCGGAAGAAGTCCGCAAAGGGGAAGTATCAGTAGGGGATAGCAAGGATGAAAGCTTCAGTGATTCGAACACCACTCCATGAAGGAGATTTCAGTATATAGTATTTTGGGGAGGGGTGGCTCGCATATTAAGAGCTTTTGGGGAGAGAGGATTTTGTATGTTTGTAAAAGAAATGCGTGAAATGATGTATCTTAGTGTATACACTTGTATTTTTTGTTGGAATGTAAGCATAACAATGTAAATCCTGTTACAAAAATATTTTGAAGTTATAAATAGTAGTGATATTTTGTATATGAAACTTTCTTTATAATATGAGTTATGTCGATAATGAGAATTGGTTATTCTTATAGGTATTGATGGACTTGAATTTTCCTCCAACGAATACCAATTCTGAAGGTCATGCCCCACCCCACAGTACGATCGGGAGTGTCCATCCTCCGACCAATCACGAGGTTGTGATGGACCAACTAAATGCCAACCAGAGAGTCCCTGACAGGATGCCAGATTGGTTGGTGCAGCTGGCAACAATAAACAATCCACGCATGGCTCTAGAATAATTTCAAAAGTTGAAACCGCCGGCATATAGAGGAGCGGATCCAAAACAAGAAGAGGAGTGGCTTCATCAAATTGGAAAATACTAGATGTTATGGAATGTACTGAGGATCAACGGGTGTCTTTCACCTCTCTTATGTTTCAGGGAGAGGCAGAACGTTGGTGGGAGATGGTTAAAACCGGAGCTAAGTCCTTAGGGGAAGAAATTTCTTAGAAATTCCTGATCAAAAAGTTCAATGAAAAGTATATACCAGGAGTAGTAAGGGACAAGCTCGCAATGGAATTTTAAGAATTGAAATAAGATCAAATGACAGTGAGCTAGTATGAAGTCAAATTCACTCAGTTATCAAGATATGCCGGTAGGTTGGTGTCTGAAGAAGAGGACAGGACGAAAAGGTTTGTAAGGGGTTTGAGGTCAGAAATCAGAAGCCAATTGGTTCCTTTTCAATTACAAATTTATAGCCAGGCTGCAGAGAAAGTGCTTAGAAGTTGAAAGGGACAAGCAAGAAAATCAGGATATAAGAGCTAAGGAGTCGCCTTCTGCCAAACACTTCTGATATCTCAGTGCACCAAGAATTGGATCACCCGGCTTCAGGTTCAGCGGAGGTACTGGACCTTCTACAACAGCTCAAAGGACAATGATAGGCTCGTGGCCCAGGAATGCAGGGTCCCTCCAAGACTCGCCACACACATCTTTTCCGCGTGACAATTCTGCGGGAATTATGTGGTGTCCTAGATGCAATCGCAATCATACTGGTAACTGCTTAACAAGCAAGCAATGTTTCGCCTGCGGCAAACTAGGCCACATGAGAAAGGATTGTCTGACACTACGTGGGCATCCCGGCGCTAGTAGGGGAACAGGTAGGCAGACCTCAGGTATTGCCCCGACAGCCGGACCATCGGGGGCCTTTCGGCGACCTACCAACACAATTCGACCAGCTATTACGCAGGTTTCAGTGCAACAACTCAGGGCCCAAGGAAGAATGAATGCTTTGACCTAGCAGGAAGTTCGGGCGTCTAATACAGTGGTTGAAGGTACTATTTGCTTATCCGGGAAAATTACCCGAGTATTATTTGATTCCGGTGCTGCACATTCGTTCATTTCTTCGTCTTTTGCCACAAAAATTAATAAGAAATCTGAACCTTTGAGTTTCAACTAGTGGTGTCCACTCCGGTATGCACACAATTGACCACTAATGCATACTATAAAGGATGTGAAATTACCATAGGAGAAATGAAAACACACGCAGATCTTATTAAGTTAGGAGAGATGGAATGTGACATTATCCTAGGAATGAATTGGTTATTATATCATGCACATGTAGACTGTCGTCTAAAGAAGATAATCTTTAAAACGGAAGGGCCCCAGAGTATGTGTTTGAAGGGGCAAAGAATAAAGTAAGTGATTTTAGACAGTATCTTGATGTGTTTCCGGAAGACTTACCAGGCTTACTCCTGATAGGGAAGTAGAATTCTCTATCGATCTCCTACCCGGAACAGGACCTATATCGAAGGCTCCCTATATAATGGCACCAGTGGAGATGAAAGAATTGAAGGAGCAATTAGAAGAGTTATTAGAGGTGGGATTTGTTCGACCGAGTGTATCACCCTGGGGTGCACTTGTGTTATTTGTAAAGAAGAAAGATGAAAGTATGAGACTAAGTATAGATTACCGTGAATTGAACAAAGTCACTATCAAGAACTGATATTCACTCCCGAGGATCGATGATCTTTTTGATCAACTTCAGGGTGCCAGTGTATTCTCCAAAATAGACCTAAGATCTGAATACCATCAATTAAAGATTAAACCAGAAGATACATCTAAGACAGCCTTTAGAACCAGATATGGACACTATAAATTTCTAGTAATGCCATTTGGGTTGACCAACGGCCCAGCAGCATTTATAGATTTGATGAATAGAATCTTTCAGTCATACTTGGACCAATTTATAGTGGTGTTTATTGATGATATACTAATTTACTCAAGAAGCACAGAAGAACATGAAAAACACTTGGGGATAGTTTTACAATTGTTGAGGTAAAAACAACTTTATGTAAAATTCAAGATGTGTGAAATCTGGCTAGAAAAAGTTGGATTCCTCGGTCACATTGTTACTAAAGAAGGAATATCAGTAGATCCTGCAAAGATACAAGTAATTAAAGAGTGGCCTCGACCCACCAATGTCTCGGAAGTGCAGAGTTTCTTAGGACTGGTCGGGTATTATCGGAGATTTGTAGAAGAATTTTCCAGAATAGCAGCACCATTATCACAGTTAACCAAGAAAAAGCTCAAATTCTATTGGGATGAAAGACAGGAGAAAAGTTTTTAAGAATTAAAAAATAAACTAACTTTGGCTCCAATCCTAGCCATGCCCTCTGGGTCTGAAGGATATGTTATATACAGTGATGCATCAAAGTCGGGGCTATGCAGCATGGTAGGTAATTGCATATGCCTCCATACAGCTTAAAAACCATGAGAAGAATTATCCGACCCATGACTTAGAACTGACTGCAGTTATATTTGCCTTGAAGATATGGTGACACTATCTGTATGGTGTATCTTGTGAAATATATACAGATCATAAGAACCTGAAGTACATATTTACTCAAAAAGAATTAAATATGCGTCAAAGAAAATGGTTGGAACTAATGAAAGATTATGATTTGACCATTCATTATCACCCTGGGAAAGCTAATGTAGTGGCAGATGCTCTTAGTCGGAAATCAGGAGGATCTTTAGCTGCATTGTTAACTCAACAGACCAGTTTGCTAAAAGAAATAGAGAAGATGCAGATAGAAGTTCAAATAAAGGAACCCATGATGAGAATCAGTCAGATGAATCAAGTCAGAATTAGATTTGATCTTTATGATAAGATCAAAGAGGCGCAACAGAAGGATGATCAGACAGCTAAGAATATCGAGAAGGTACAAAGAGGTGAAACATAAGATTTTTCCATTGATAAAGGTTTACTAAAGAAGGGGAGCCGAGTATGTATACCACCAGACCACGAACTCAAGGAGCAAATTATGATGGAAGCTCATTGCACCCCTTACACAACACACCCCGGAGCAACCAAGATGTATAAAGATTTGCGATCAAATTATTGGTGGGAAAGGATGAAAGATGACATAACTAGGTTCGTGCAGAGATGCTTAATATGCTAACAAGTTAAGGCTGAACATAAGAAACCCCCGAGATTGCTAATGCCATTACCAGTCCCCGAATGGAAATGAAGTCACATCACCATGGATTTTGTGACAGGACTTCCTCAATCCCCTCGAGTACATGATGCCATATGGGTAATAGTTGATCGACTCACAAAGTCCGCGCACTTCTTACCCATTCGAGTAAATTACTCGATGGATAAGTTAGCGCAAATTTATCTCCAGGAGATAATCAGGATACATGGAGTGCCCGAAACAATCGTGTCGGATCGAGATCCTCGATTCCAGTCAAGGTTCTGGGTCAATCTATCCAATGCTTTGGGTACTAATCTACACCTTAGCACCGCGGCACACTCGCAGCCTGATGACAATCAGAAAGAACTATTCAGATATTAGAGGATATGTTGAGGGCATGTACATTGGATTTTGGGGGCAATTGGGAGAAGTACCTACCGTTAGTAGAGTTTGCATATAACAGCTACCAGTCGACTATAGGAATGCCACCCTTCGAAGCTTTATTGGGAGAAGGTGTAGATCCCCAATCTGTTGGGGAGAGACAGGAGATCGAAGACTACTAGGACCATATATGGTTCAAGAGACAACAGAGAAAAATCGGGTAATAAGGAGGAGAATGAAGGCAGCCCAAAGTAGACAAAAAGTATATGCAGACCAACGCCGGAGACCCCTGGTTTGCTGAAGGCGACAAAGTTTTTCTGAAAGTATCCCCAATGAAGGGTGTAATGCGCATTGGCAGAAGAAACAAGTTAGGTCCTCGGTATGTTGGACCTTTTGAGATATTAGAAAGAATCGGACCATTAGCCTATCGATTAGCCTTACCATCAAAAATTGAGAAAGTACATAATGCCTTCCATGTATCACAGTTGAGAAAATACATATCAGATTCCAGTCATGTCCTTAAATACTCACCACTGCAAATCCAAGAAGATCTGTCTTACACGGTGGAGCCAGTGCAAATTCTTGACCGTAAGGAGAAACAATTGAGGAACAAAATGATTCCTTTAATAAAGGTATTGTGGAGAAATCAGAAGATTGAAGAAACCACCTGAGAACCGGAGAAAGAAATGCGGAAGACTTATCCACAATTATTTCAAGGTACGTCAAGTTTCATGGACGAAACTTCTTTATAGGCGGTAGAACTGTAACACCCGAATTTTTATTAATCATAGTTATTGGTCTGTTTAGCCATGGGCCTAGTAAGGTGAAATCCTTACACATATATGTATCTAGGGTTATGCTTGCATATTGATGTATAATGGATAGTAGCTCCACAAAATTTCAACATTTACCCATGAGAGTATGCACCATGGGATAAACCCATACTTTCATCAACCATACTTAAATAATTTTTATATAGTAACTTTGTTGTGTTGGAGAGAAAGAAGGATGGTTGGGAAAGTGTGTGATGAGGTGAGGATGATAAGGTGCCTAGAAAAGAGAAATTGGTGAGGTGGCTTCTCATGGTTTAATGAAAATAGAATAATTAGAAATTATTATTATTAAATGTCAAAAAGGAAAGAAAAACCCCTCATCTTCTTCCTTCAGCCCTGAAATCTCCTTCCTCAGAATTTTCATCTTCTCACAGAAATCTGAACCCATCTTTTCCTCTTTCAAATCCAGGTTAAATCTCTCTTTAATCTCTCTCTCTCTCATTTTCCCCTCTCCCCCCCACTAGCAACAAGGCGACAGGGGGAGGCCATGCGCGCCGACCCGCGTGCAGTAGCAGGCGCGGCAGCCACGCGTGCACGAGCCAGCTGCACGCGGATCGAGGGGGCAGAGGCAGACCTAGGGAGGGGAGTAAGAGGGAGGGAGAAAGCAACCTAGATCTGGTCCAAAAAGGGGGGAGATTCAGCTCTAAATCTGAACAAATTAGGGCTCAAAACAACTACTAAAGACAGAATTTCAGACTGAAATTTATAGGTAAATGAGGAGACAAAACTCCAAATTTTTCCTCTCCAATTATGTTGATTTAGATGCTAATATGTAACCTCTATGTTTTGATCACTAGGGGTATCATTCGAGGAGTTCGGACAATTGAAGACTAAGTGAGGAATTGTTGAAAAGGTGAGTAAACCTAACTCCTTAGGGTAATTATTCATGAATTAGACCGATTAATGAATCATCAAATAATGTAAGGGGGGTTGAATCATGAATGAATTCGTTGTTTTCCCTTAATTAGTATGATAAGTGAAATTTAAATGCGTGCTACATGGTTATTACATCCCCTAAATAAGAATTAGCTGGGACCATTACAGTCGAGATGTCATTCGGAAGGCAGGTGCAACGCAAAAAAGAAAATGGCACATAGAGATGCCTTATTAATTGGAAGCAAGCCAAAGAAACAAGAAAGATGTATATCTATACATCACTTAAATACCAATAACACTTTAAAATCTGTTCTTATGCTACCTCAGAGAAAGTATTAAGAATCTGGATGGAGTGGGTGAAGTAAGCCCTAAACAATGAGTTTAGCAATGTAATTCTTCGAAATCTTACAGCATTATCAACATTAAATAGCCAGATCAAGATGTAAAAAGCAATACAGGGCGTGTTTGGTTTCAAGGAAGTGGGCGGAAGTGAGGAAGTGGGAAGTGTCATTTCCCACTTCCGTTATCCATCCAAACACTAGAAAAAGAAAATGAAAAAAAAGCCTTTTCTTTTTCTCTTTTCCCTTTTACACAACCATTTCCTCACTTCCAGGGTGCTACAGTTAATTTTCTGGTCATGTAAATTTCATTTGTAATAAGTTGTAGCTCAAAACAGTTAATTTTGTGGTCATGTAAACCTTACTTGCATTCTAATTACAGTCCAATTTTTTTCATAATTAATTTTTATTTTAATATTATTTTACGATCAACTTTGTAGTCAACCTTTCCATTTTCACTTCCACATTACTAAACAAACACCAAAAAATACAATATACTTTCCACTTTCACTTCCCAACTATCAACCAAACACCAGAAAAGATACACACAAATTCTCATTTTCCAATAGGGAAAAAACCTACTTCCCACTTTCTCACTTCCACCCACTTCCTTGAATCCAAACAGCCCCACAGTGGAAATATTGGTTGAAGTAAGCTAGAATAAATGATTTTAGCAATGAAATTGTTCATAATCTTACAGCACGATAAAAACTAAATAGGTAAATCAAATCAGGATGTAAAAAGTAACATACAGTGGAAAAATGGAGTACGCCAAACAATGAGGTTTTCATTCCAATGGTTTGGAAGAAAACGCTTGATAGCAGGTAACAGTGTTGCACTGCAAGCAAAACAGGAGATGAAAAAAAAATTGCAACATACTTTTATTATTAGTGATTTAGCTATAAATAAACCAATATCCAAGTGAGGGAAAAGAACATACGAAAGAGCAATGATTCCAAGCACAAAAAAGTAACATGTAAGCACAGCATTGACCAAATCCTTCGATAGAAACTTGAAGAGCAAAAATAAAGACAAAAGCATTGCACTTCCAACCAAAGGAAAGCGCATGGCATGTCCATCTGACATTGTTTCCTGCAAGTATCACAAGTGACGATCAGGAAGTAATAAGAAAACCCTAACATACTTATCGAAATATATCACATTGCCAGAAGTAACACAAAAGGTGTTCTCATATAACAAATCTTACTGATGGAGGTGTGGGCTTCACTGACCGGTAGCAGCCAACATAAACAGTGAGACATGCCGTCAGAATTACATTCAAATTGGGATCCACCTTTAGGAAAAGTGGTGCCAAAGTAAGACCTGCAAAAGAAGAAGCCTAAGCTGCCTATTATATATGCAAACTTCTTATATCAAAAAGTTACTAATGTAAAACAAGATTTTCCTCCTTCCATAAAAATAGGAGTCAGCACGTCTCTAACAACTAACTGCATTACATTGTCATCTGACTCAAAACTTACGAGGAAAATAAAAATTTACTGACAAATGATTGGTGACAAAAAACAACAATCACAAACACAAGGTCAGGATTGCCCGCGTATGAAGGTACTGTTGTGGGTGTCGATCAAGCCATAGATGGAGTGCCCATGAATGTTGGCCGAGAACAAACTTGGGTTCGCCCACAAGTGAGTTGAACAGGGCCCAGGGATTGAGTCTCATGATTCCCACGGAGTGGTGCCAAGTAAAGGCCCATTGAGCATCTTAAAATATGAAGGGGTAGATTGCTGTTCATGAGTCAGCATAGTCCCACATCATAAAGGAATACAAAGAGTAATGAACCAATTTGAAAGTCGGGACAAAAACTTTAGGTCAAAAGTGGCTTCCAACCTATATTTAAAGTTGCCTTGCTCCCCCACCAAGAGCTCCCAAGTTATGTAAAGCAGTCTGGAACATACATCCTACAGCTTCGATCTCCAAGAATTCTAAGCAAATTCATGTATGGCAAATTAAAATCCTGCCTACTCCCTAGAGCATCCTATGGTATACATGATGTTCCATAATAAATTATAATTTGGCTTCATTTCAGCAGTATGTAACATACAAATCAGATATTTAAGAGGAAGTTGGGGCCAGCAGACTTATCTGCCTCAATTATATTTCCGTTCAAAAGCATGCATTTACAACAGTTTGAAACGAAAGTAACTCATCAAAAAAATAGTCTGCAACATTAATAGGCGAAAATGTAAGAGCTAACTGAGTGATATTAGCTCCAGAAGATATCCTGGCACTCTGTTGTCCGATGGAATGGTGTTAACTTTTACTCAAACCAATCATTAGCATCCACCAGCAAATGTTTCCCCATCATATTGCATGAGATGGACCTTTTTGCGTCAAGTATTTGCCCACTAACAGCCAAGGATACTCCATCATAGAAATTGGCTGATCGGACACTTTTACTTTCTAAATCGAAATTGACATCTTATCAATGTCCAAATGCTTATCAAATAAATCAACCAAGTAATATCACTGAGATTTAAAGATCTCCTAAACGTAAAGGAATTGATGTTAGTCATGCAAGTCACCAAAACGCTACAGCCACCTTAATTTTTTTGACATAGTACTATAAAAAATGGAGAGCAGAAGAGGAAGGTGAAAAGGCCAATTGCAAGTAAGTGCATAGCAATAAAAGCTTCAAATTTTCAGAATATAAACATTCTCCATATTGTAGGTTCATGGTATAATTTGAACATATATAACATCCTTCAAGAGGAGCACACCATACCTAAAAGAGCGACATTGGCAGCGCGTTCATGGTTCATCATCTTCAGTATCTAGAAAATTGAACTCACAGGCAACAGGAGAATCCTGCAAGCAAAACAGTACAAAAGCCGATAAAAAGCAATTTGTCAAATTGGCATTAGCAAAGAGAATAATCAATTTGGGAATAAGTTAGGAACAGTCTCCTGCAACATTATGTTAAATAGAAAAATGCAGATCTCATTGCATGTAATTTGTTCATATTCGAAAAGGAACTGACACTATAAACACTAACAAAATCATAAGTTTGATCCATTTTGTACAATAAATTAGAAGAAAAGGCTCTACCAAATCAACCCATCAGACTCATAATTCCTTCCATAAAACTCTTTCAACTTGGAAGAAAAGAAAAATAGCAGACAAACGCATGAAAAACCTCTAACTTACTGAGAAAAAAAAACAAAAAAAATCCCTCATCAAGCAATAATAACTTTGCAATCTTCCTCTGTTAACATAAACTAAAATAACTATAGTTTAATACGTCAAAAGTTGAGAACTTTTGGGAAAGGGAAAACAAAAATAATTCTTAACATCAACTTTTTGACACTACACCAAAACCTTGGTAAATTCATTGGAAAATTCAGATAAAAACAGAGTATGTTACTTATTAGATCAAGACAACATAAAATTTCTTCAATATGAACGATGCTTCTAGTAAATCAAATTTGATTACATTATTAACCATCAATTCCAACAATAGCCTAACCTTAAATTTCTTTTCTGCCTAAAATGAAGAGAAAAAAAATCTAGAAAATTAAGAGCAAACAATCTTTCTTTCACCAAAACCCTTTAGATCGGAAACATAATCACATCACAATTCACAGATAACCAGTAAAGTCTCATCACAGATCAAGAAGAAAACAAACTTACAATCCAATAAAGCTGTCTGATTCTTTGCCAAAACCTAGGATCCCAATCCTTCCTCTCCTCAGCAGATCAGAGAGCAGCGATGACAGATAAGAAGAATTGGAGGAGAACCGCAAGGACCAATGAAAAACCCTAGATCGATTGATCCATTTGCTTCGATTCGATGAGAAATATGGGGGGAAAGGGAGGGGGTTTTAATTAAATGGGGGAGGGAAAAAAACGGTCGCAAGATATTTGCTGGGAGCAACACGCCGGTGTGCCGGGTCTCTTGGATTTAGGGGGTGTACACCTGTGTAAATATTTATATCATAAAATATATTTATATTTTAATATAATACCATACTGCCCCTGCTAGTGAGAAATATACCGATCAAACATGAGGAAGATGAGGGGAGAGAGGAAGAGAAAAAAGGAAGAAAGAGGGTGAGCTGGGAGAGGAAGAAGGAGAAGAGGGTCGACGCTGCTCTCTCTCGCGTGCGAACAGACGGACGGACGGACAAAGTTTTTATATGAGTCACCGGAGAAAATTCCCTTCAGTCGATTTTGATTATAAGTCTGTTTGGTTGCCGTAATTGATCGTAATTCATAAGTCGTAATTGGTAAATTATTTTACAATTGTAAGTGAGTTACATGCATATATGTTTTACGGCGTTTGGTTGCAAATATAAAGTTGTAAGTGGGAAAGTGTATTGTATTTTACGGTGTTTAGTTGTCGAAATGTGTAAGTCGTAAGTGAAAAAGTTGATCACAAAATTAACTATTTTGTGATTTAAAATTTTTTAATATTACAATTAAATACTAAAAATGCTAAATATTAAAAAAATTAATATTAACATAAAAAATAATACAAATTTGTATGACCACAAAATTAACTGTAAGTGGATTGTAAATGAGTGATAGTTGAATTGCATAAGTCTTTTACCAATTACGGTCCAAACAAACACCGTAGTTGTAATTGGGTTGTAAGTCATTTACGAATTACGATCTTTTACGCCCTTTTACGTCCAAACAAACAGCCTCTATATTAATTACAACTTGGTGGTGAAAGTGAAGACAAGAAGAGAGAGGGGGGAAAGGGGAGGAAAAGGGAGGAGGGGGAGACTGGAGAGGGGAGGAGGAAGGAGGAGGGGAAGGAGGAAAGAGGAGAGGGCCGCTGGGAGAGGGCTCTCTCTGGCTCTCTCCTTTTGGGGAACAGACGGATGGACAAAGTCGAAGAAAGAGTCACCGGAAAAATTACACTCTACTCAGTTTGGTAATAATATTATATTTATACTAGTCTACCGCATAACAATGTAAATCGAGCGAAAAAGGAGGAGGGTAGGGAGGATGAAAGAGGAGGAGGAGAGGACGCGGGAAGGAGGAGGAGGAGAGGGGGAGGAGGAGGAGGGCTGCGAGTTTGCTGGGAGGAGGGGGAGGAAGAAGAAGGATGGGGTCGGGCGAAAGAGAAAGATAAGGTGTAAACCCCCTATCCTTGATGTACATATCACAGTATCAGTACTCGATATCGAACAAAATTAATTTGACCTTCCTGCTAGTCAGATTGAACCGGTTTCAGTTTCAAATATTATTTTTCAATATTTTTGATTTTTCAGGATTTTTTGGAAATTTTTCTAGATTATTTTGAAAAATCTCTGAGTCGGTGCCGACTGATATCGATAAATAGACTCTATGATTTTTAATTTACAAACAGCGATGAGTTTCTGGAATCCGCTTCCTTATTGTTCATCAAAATCATACTTTCTATTTTTGGGTTTTTTGAGGATTTTTCTGAATTAGTCCAAAAATTTGACCAAACTGATAGCTACCAGTATTAGCGACCAATTCCAAGATTTTTAATTTGCAAACTAGATAAGATTTCTTGAATTCAATTTCATATTGTTCTTCTTGGTAATATTTTCTATTTTACATAATTTTTTGGAACCATTTGGAACTAGTCGAATTTTGGAATCAATTAAATAATATTAATTTAATCATATTAAATCCATTTCATTCTTTCTCCCCTTTCTCTGGATTTTTCTCCACTCCTTTTCGCCGACCATTACCATCGCCTTCCCTCTCTCTTATCTTGCCATAAAAATCTCTCTCTTATTTTCATTTCTCTCAACTCTCTCGCATGCCTTCACACACACACACACACACTCTCTCTCTCTCTCTCTAACTTTCTCTCCCTCTGTGTTTCCTCCCCCTCTCTGCCGAACTCAACCTAGCCGTCCACCAGCCACCGGTCAGGGGCAGGCGCTAGTGGCAGCAGGTCGTTGCCACTTCCCTTTTTTCCATATCTTCTTCGCCTCTCTCTCTCTCTCTCATATTCTCTCTATTTCTCTCTCCATCCTTTATCTCTCCCTCTCGCCATCCTCTTTTATTCTCTCTTTCCACCACCGCCGGCAGGCCCAGGCCGTGGCCAGACCTTCACCGCTAGTGGACCGCCGCGGCTGCAATCGCAGCCACACGCCACTGCCTCTCTTTCTTTCTCTTCTTCTTTTCTTTCTTTCTTTTCTCTTCATCTCTCTTTCTACCCCTCTCTTTCTCTGTGCAGCGGAGCCAGCGCCGGCGATGCCAGGCCTAGCTTGGCTACCGCTTGCTCCTCTCTCTTCTCTCTCTCTCTCTCTCTCTCTCTCTCTCTCTCTCTCTCTCGATTCTCTCCCTCTCTATTGGGTTTAAACCCAATAGCTCATAAATACTAAAGCCCAAACCCAATTAACAAATCACTTATCCAATTGGGTTGGGTTGTGGATATGGACCCGACCCGTTAAGAGCTCAAACCCGCTTTTAAACCCATGAAGGTAACTTTTACATAAAAATCCCCTGTTAAATAATTTTTCAAATCCTTTAAATTACATATTTAACCTTTTTGTTATTGTTTAGTTTTCGGGCGATATCTGGAGCATCCGCAGTCCGATATGGACAATTCTTGAACCCTTGCGATCGTAGAAAGATGATCTACATCCCTGTATTATCTATATGAGTGTTTTTATTATATATATCATATTTCATCATGTGAAATTTTAATTAAGTTATTGATTTACTTAATAAATTATCAAGAAATCATGTAAATAGTAAATCCTAATAATTAAAAAATATGTGGTTACTTTCTGAACATATTTAATAATATAATATGTATTATTGATTATTTATTTAATATAAAATACAAATGGATTAGTTTTATATGTTGGTAATAAGAAATTATTAGATTATTGATAACGACGTTCTAAAATAATAAGTTAATAAATTAATAACTCTTAAAATGCTTGTGAAGAGTTTGAAAGTAGATAATTGTATTTCATTTGTGATATCGATCAGATTAATAATGAAGTTATTATAATAAAATACTGATATATAAACCCCTGACACTGTTATTATACCTTAATAACCACTGACACACCATATTCCTGGACACTATTATTTCATGTATTGAATCACAGTTACACAGATATTGTTACATGCACACTGATACATAAATACTCTATTGCACTAGACACTGTCATTATTACATGAATACTCGACACTATTATTTCATGAGCTAATATCACTGTTACACAGACACTGTTATTTTATATACTAATATCATCGTTACACAGACACTCTAGTACTCTACACTGCTATGATAGTACTTGTCACATGGATTTATTTGTATACAAACTTTGATTGTTCCTATATTCCTGTTACGTGGCTTATTGTTACATGCATACTCATGTATCCCTGTTACATGACTATTACATGCTTGTTTCCTGTAATCCTGATATTGATATGATATTCATGTGACTGGACATGTTACATGACTATTACATGCTTGTTTCCAGTAATCCAGATACTTATATGATATTTCTGTTACTGGACATGTTACATGACTATTACATGGTTGTTTCCTATAGTCCTGATACTGATATGATACTCCTGTTACTGGACACTGTTGACACTAAAAAAGACAAAACTCTCAGACAGCTTTTTAACTGGTCTGAACGATGTCTAACTTGTCGACATTTATAAAAGACAAGTCGCAGACAAGCTGACGACTAGTTTCTACCCATCCCCGAGGGACAAATCAACGACTCAGACTCTACTGATCCAATGAAGCAGACAGTAAGCCAAGGTTACCTTTGAAGAGACCTAAGCAGGCCTAAGATGCTGAGTTAGTTCAACACTTAGCATCGCATGAGCTCAAAGGGATAGCCTCGTCTGAGAGGCTAAGTTTGTCTAGATTCGCCTTGAAGCTCTCCACAGAGAGCTAACTTACAGCTTCGCCTTTAGCTAATTCTAGCTTCGCCGGAAACTTTCTTGATAGTTTCGCATGAAGCTCTTCATAGCTCCACAGAGAGCTAACTTACAGCTTCGCCTGAAGCAAATTTAGCTTCGCCGAAAGCTAATTCTAACTTCGCTGAAAGCTTTCCTGATAGCTTCTCATGAAGCTCTTCATAGCTCTACAGAGAGCTAACTTACAGCTTCGCCTGAAACTAATTCTAGCTTCGCCAGAAGCTAATTCTAGCTTCGTCGGAAGCTTTCTTGATAGCTTCGCATGAAGCTCTTCATAGCTCCACAGAGAGCTAACTTACAGTTTCGTCTGAAGCTAATTCTAACTTTGCCGGAAGCTTTCTTAATAGCTTCTCATGAAGCTCTTCATAGCTCCACAGAGAGCTAACTTACAGCTTCGCTTGAAGCTAATTCTAGCTTCGCCGGAAGCTTTCTTGATAGCTTTTTATGAAGCTTTTCGCAGCTCCACAGAGAGCTAAATTACAGTTTCGCTGGAAGCTAATTCTAGCTTCGCCAGAAACTTTCTTGATAGTTTTGCATGAAGCTTTTCATAGCTCCACAGAGAGCTAACTTACAGCTTCTCCTGAATCTAATTATAACTTCGCTAGAAGCTTCCTTGATAGCTTCTCCCGAAGAGGCTAGCTCCGCATGAGGAAAGTAACCGCCCCACTAAGTTAGTGGGGGAATTAATGGGTAGTTACACCCATGATCCCTCATTAAGAGGAGCCAATTATGGAGAGTTAATGGGTAGTTATACCCATGATCCCTCATTAAGAGGAGCCAATTAAGGGGAGTTAATGGGTAGTTACACCCATGATCCATCATTAAGAGAAGCCAATTAAGGGGAGTTAATGGGTAGTTACACGCATGATCCCTCATTAAGAAGAGCCAATTAAGGAGAGTTAATGGGTAATTACACTCATGATCTCTCTTTAAGAGGAGACAATTAAGGAGATCATAACTCCCTATTGAGCCTATAAATAGCTCACTAGTAGGCTAGGCTCAGGGTCTTGAAAAGATTCAAGTCCAATAGGCTCATGGGCTTGAAGAAATTTAAGTCCAAGAGGCTTTAAAAAGAATAAGCTTCTTTGGTGGCTTCAAAGCTTAAGCCAACAAGAGATCTACTCTCTCGCTTCTAAGAATTCAGAGAATCACTTCTCTTATCTTACAAAAATAAATTCAGGACGCTAATACCCTAAGATCTTTCCCCTCTCAAGGAATCTCCAGAAGCAGGCGAGAAGGAATTCCCAACCAGTAGCATTCAAAGATTGATCGTTCGCATCGTCAATGGGATAAAGTGGTCGCGCGCTTATCAGACTCCCACCGACACACTTCTCCAGAAATCACAGAGGAGATCTACTTGTAATTTTCTTTTTTAAAGAATTACTTGTATTTTTGCTCCTCGACCCCTTTTTTGTAAGTTTTCCCATGATTATCTCACTTCTAACGGAAAACAGACACGTGAGCTGTTGATATGCGATGTGTGAAACTAAGTGTCACGTGGATCTAAGACACAGGGTCACCTCTAAAATCCCACATCTCATGTTTCTCATTTTCAGTTATCTTATTTCATGCTATCAACAAAGCTCATGTCCTGTTATCGTGTTACATGTACCATGCGCTGTTCTTGTTCCTGATATACTGTGTAGATTAAATATGATAAACATAACATGAGGTTGGGGGGACTTGGCGGTTGACTAGGTCTTGTCAGGTAAATGTCTGGATCCATTATTGTCTCGTTACAAGGGACATGGTAGTGCTGACTACCTTCCCGCTATAGCTCATTGAGTTCCTGTTTCCCGTTACTTGTTTCGCCTTAGCGGGCCGACCCTGGTCTCAGCAGCCAGGGAACTCTTTAAGGCCGTGATCCCGGGTACGCACGGGATACACCTACTTGACCAGAGCTCCTTGATCATTGAGTTTCTAATTAATATAATAAAATAATATAAACAATAGTGACAACTGGAACGCTTGTTATTTGGTCACTCTCTCGTTTGGATCATGGTACCCGTATGCCATGTTTGGATGGGTTCGTGAAGTGCGGGCTCCGGTATGAATCGCTAGTGGTAGAGACATTAGAAGAGATTGATTAAATACCAGGTAGTAATGATTGTTATTATTGTATAAATAACATAACTTACCCGATACATGCATATTACTGTTCAGTTGTACTTGTTACTATTTCTAATATTTTATTCACTATCATAACACATGTGTATCTTGTTATACTTCTTGATACTTATTACACTTCATGTGGTAACACACTATTCATGTATACGTATACTCTGCATTCCATGTACTCTGTTTCATGTATACCTTGTAGATACTGTTACTGTATAATCACCACACTGTAGTACGGTTATTCTGCATACTTCATATCTACATGTTCATATTCATCACGACAACATTGTGCTACTATTATTATTAGATTAAATAAGAAATATAAAGTAATTAAAACTGCTTCATGTTACTCATACACACTGATATAATTAGGAACACTTAATACTGTATCATATTACACATATTGAGAATAATATATAAATAATATAACACTATTAACTATAGTAACATGATCTCCTAAAGTGACTTACCTATTATTTTTGGTAGCACAGCCTAGACATATAAACTGAGAGTAATAATATAAAATTGGATACTATTGTGATCATGACATTGTTATAACATTCTAGGTATTGATGACGTTGAAATATGACATTTGTATATTTCTGCCGATTGTTATTAATGTTATATATTGTATTACCGGTATTTAAACATATATTATATATTATTATCATGATTTGTTTTACTGGTATATATTGTTGGCCCAAGGTTACAATCACCCGTTTTTAGTGTGTTTTGATGATTACAAAACATATATAGTTATTTGTACTAATCATGTTTGTTGTTTTAGTGTGTTTCAGGGTTCTAATGAAACTAGAAGTTTTCTTCCCTAAAGGAAGGTGTTTTGACTCAAGTCACCTCAATTAGGGCTCAAGTATCAAACTTGCAAGATCATATGGAGAAGCCCACTTGAATAACTTGTAGTCCTTTAGAACCAATGTAAGAAATAGTTTGTTAAAGTTTGAGTTTTGAAAAATTGGCTCTAGGACACACGCACACATTTTCAAAATACAGTTTTTAGTTTTGGTATTTGTTTTTAAGTTCATGCCTTGATTCTTATACATGATTCCAAAATCCTTACAAATTCTATATCTTGTTTACACCATGTATAACTATCTTTTACAACATGATACTTAACTTCATATACCTACAAAATTATCTTCAAAAATTTTCAAGTTCAAAATTTCTTCCCAGTTTTTCTGTTTCAGGCTAAACGGGCCGACCGGACCGGTCGACCGGATCTTGTATCCAGGACGTGCACGCTTGTGCATGTCTGTCGGCCGACCGTTCGGTCGACCGACTGAAAGCAGTTTTGCTCTCGGGTTTTCTGGGTCGACCGCCCGGTCGACTGCCTTCAGAAAACTGTGTTTCATTTTAGAGGCCGGTCGACCGGGCGGTCGACCCGAACTCAACGGCTATTTGCCAGCAAGGCGGACGGCCGACCGGTCCGGTCGACCGCCAAGCCTGCTGCTGCCCAACGGCTCTTTCCTCTTTGGTGAATTTCTGAAAATATGTTTTTGGTCTGTTTTGTGGCAGATTTTCTCTGAACTTTAGGGATTAGTTTCTGATCAAATAAGCTTTATTTTAAAGTGTTTTAATCCCTTTCTCTCCCTATAAATAGAGGAGAATTGTCTCTTGCAAAATACCAAGAAAAATCCCTAGTTTACAAGTTTTCAAAAGAAAGAAAAAGTTTCAAAGCTCTCAATTCTCTCTTGTATTCTTGGCTATTATTTTTAGTTGTGTTTTCAAGCAAAATTCATTTACAACTGAGTTTGTTTCTCTCACCACACTTCTAGAGCCAAAAATTCCAATCCTCATTCTATAAGGAGTTGTAAAAGAGAAGTGTTGTAAAGAGTTTGTGATCATTATTGTGATCACTTGGTTACTTGTTCTTTGTGTTCCTCTTGTGGAGATAACTCTTTGGTAGAGTTCTTGTAAGTGGTGGAGTTCGGTACTCCGGTCTTCGGTAGACCTTTGTAAAGTCCTCGGTGGATAGTGGAAACCCTTCACGGAGGTGAAGGCGGGGAGTAGAGCGGTGGCTCGAACCTCAAAACAAATTCTTGTGTTTGCGATTGTCTTTTGCTCTTGCTCTCAATTTCGCTTTACTTTCAATTGCTATCTTTTACTCATTGTTTCTAATTTGTGATATTGCTTCCATTACTTGTGATATATCTTGTGTGCACATCATCATTGCATATTATTCATTTCTTAATATATTGTCGATCATAACTCATACAACAAGATTGCAATACGCACCTCCAACTCTTATTTAGAGGAATCACAAGGAAGGAGTTCAGAACCCTTCACCGGGTATTCGGCTCTTAGTCTTGTTTTGAGTGATCGTTGCATCATTCATTCATAATTGTTTAAAAAGATTGTTAAATTAGCATTTACACCTATTCACTCCCCCTCTAGGTGTTTTTCAATTGGTATCAGAGCATAGGTCTCTAGGCTCTTGGCTTAACAACCTTAGAGAGATCCTCTATTTGCTAATCACTTCATTCATTTCTCATTCACTCTCACTTAGTAAAAATGGCCGATGGTATTAAGACCCCTCCTAAGTTTGATGGACTTAACTTTCCCATATGGAAGGTTAAGATGACTGTTTTCTTGCAATCTCTAGGAAGTCGAGTTGCAAAGGCCGTGACCAAACCCTTTAGTGCACCCCCCGGTGATGAATCCACTTGGTCCGAAATTGAGACTAAGGAATTTGATGCCAATGCTAGGGCTCATTATGCACTACTTCAAGCCCTCAATGATGATGACATTGCTAGAGTCATCCATTGTAAATCCACATTTGAGATTTGGGCACACTTGCTAGTGACACATGAGGGGACTTCACAAGTGAAGAGGGCTAAGATAGACCTTCTTCGGTCCCAATATGAGAACTTTTGCATGCAAGAGAATGAAACCATAGATGATATGGTTACAAGATTTACAAAGATCACTAATGGACTTTCTTCTCTAGGTGATGGTATCGACAACGACCAAAGAGTAAGAAAGATCATCCGGGCTCTTCCTCCTTTATGGGAAGTAAAAGCAACTACCTTGAAGGAACTCAATGACAAGGAGGAGATGGAGCTAATTGGTCTCATTGGGAACCCCAAAACCCATGAGATGGAGAGAAAAGCTAGGGAGGACATGGCTCCTTCCAAGAAGAAAACAATTGCCTTCAAAAGTCAATCCACACACTCCGACGAAGACGATGAAGAAGAAGATGACGAAGAGCTCTCACTTCTTATGAAGAACATCCGGAGGATGTACAATAAGGCTAAGTTTCAAGGAAGAAGGAGATGGCAAGGAGGCAAAGAAGAAAGAAAAATTATTTGCTTCAATTGCCAAAGACCGGGTCACATTGTTGCGGAGTGCCCGGATAAAGTAAAGCCCTCCACATCAAAGAAGCCTTACAAGAAGAAAGCCCTGAAGGCTACATGGGATTCCGAGAGCGAATCCGAGGAGGAAATTGACACTGCAAACATGTGCTTCATGGCAAATGAAAGCACAAGCAAGGTAACCCTTCCACTTCTCTTAATGATGAACTTTCCATGGATGAATTAGGAGAAGCATTTGTAGAACTCTCACACAACTATGATTTTCTAAAGAAAAAGTACTTAAAAATGAAAAAGGAAAATGAGTCTCTTAATCATCAAGTTTTTACTCTTGTTAAAGAAAAAGATGAATTACTTTCCACTCTTGTTTCCACCCAAAAAGATTTTGACAGCTATAAGATTTCTTGTAAAAATAAGTTTCCACAAGTTGATAAAATTGAAATTACCATGCTAAAAGAGAAAATTGATTCTTTAGGAGTAGTTTTAAAAAAGTGTGAATTTGATAAAAATAGACTTGAGGCTATGTTTCCTAAGAAACAAGCCCCTAAGAAACAACCTCATGCTCACACACATGCTCATGCTCATGTTCATACTTCACAACCTCTACATCATGCTAAACCTCCAAAACATGCTCACACTTCACACACGCATCATGCATTCATGTATGGTAAAGTGTATTCATGTTCTTATTGTGGCCGTAAAGGACACTTAGCTAATTTTTACTATAATAGACTATATGCATCTCGTCATAATGTTTGGGTTCGAAACACTAACTTTCAAGGACCCAAGAAAATTTGGGTACCAAAATCAATGAATTTGTTAAATGATATAGGTACCGTCCAAGGCCCAACGACGTAGAGGATTGTGGTATCTTGATAGTGGTTGCTCAAGGCACATGACTTGGGATATCAACAACTTTGCAACCCTATCAAGATACCATGAAGGTGGCACCGTCACCTTCGGAGATGATGCCAGGGGTAAAATCATCGGTATTGGTAATGTTAAACTTGGTACATCCCCTTTAATTGAAAATGTAGTTTTAGTTGATGGCCACAAGCATAATCTCTTGAGTGTTAGTCAACTTTGTGATAAAGGTTTTGATGTTGTTTTTGATAATGTAGTTTGTAAAGTTATTGATAGAATATCTAATACTTGTGTATTTTCCGGTTTTTGTGAAAATAATGTTTATATGATTGATATGTCTTGTAATATTACTTGTTTAAAAGCCCTCGATGATGACTCTTGGTTGTGGCATAGAAGATTAGGCCACATTTCTTTTGACCACATATCTAAGTTAAACACAAAGGAAATGGTGAAAGGTATTCCTTGCTTGAATTTTGAAAAGGACCGGATTTGTGACGCATGTCAACTTGGGAAACAAACCAAGTCTTCTTTCAAGTCAATCAAGGATATCATGACATCAAGTCCCTTGGAGTTAATCCATATGGATTTATTTGGTCCTACTCAAACCAAAAGTCTAAGTGAAAATCGGTTTGCATTTGTTTTGGTTGATGACTTTTCACGTTTTACTTGGGTTTTCTTTCTTGAACACAAAAATCAAGCCTTTTCACATTTTCAAGCCTTTAAGAAAAGAGTTGAAAAGGAAAAAAGATACTTCAATTTTAAGAATAAGAAGTGATAGAGGAGGTGAGTTCATTAACCTACCCTTTACCACTTTTTGTGAAGAACAAGGAATTAAGCATGAACTATCTTGTCCTAGAACTCCACAACAAAATGGAGTAGTTGAACGGAAAAATAGAACATTACAAGAGATGGCTAGGGCAATGCTTAGTGAATATGGTCTACTACATTATTTGTGGGCCGAGGCCGTTAATACATCATGCTATATATCAAATCGTGTTTTCTTGTGTAAAAATGCTTCAAAAACTTCTTTTGAAATGTACTTTTCTAGAAAACCAAATGTTTCATATTTTAAAGTTTTTGGATGCAAATGTTTTGTTTTAAATACAAAAGATAATTTAGGAAAATTTGATGCTAGATCTTATGAGGCAATTTTTGTGGGTTATTCTAATACTAGTAAGGCTTATAGAATCTTCAATAGATCATCTTTGACTATTGAGGAATCTATACATGTTAAGTTTGAAGAATCTAATTTGTTTGTTAAGAATGTTATAGAAATAGATGCATTGGATGAAGGCTTGGAGAAAGTTATCTTGGAGGATACACCTACTATGGGAGACAAGCCAAAGGATGATGAAGGAAGTGAAGCTAAAGTAGAAGAGGCTCAAGGAAATGAAAATCAAACAAATGAAGTGGAGCCTACTCAACAACTTCCAAAGGATTGGAGATACAATCCCCATCATCCCAAGGACCTCGTCATAGGTGAAGTATCAAAAGGGGTAACCACTCGCTCTAAACTTCATGATTTTTGTGGTCATTATGCATTTATTTCTCATGTTGAACCCAAGAACGTCCTCGAAGCCGAGGCCGATTCATATTGGTTGCTTGCCATGCAAGAGGAGCTCAATCAATTTGAGCGCAACCAAGTTTGGCACCTTGTTCCTAAGCCCCACGATAGACCAACAATTGGCACTAAGTGGATCTTTAAGAACAAGTTGGATGAATCGGATAACGTAGTTAGAAATAAAGCTAGGTTAGTTGCCCAAGGTTACACTCAAATCGAAGGAATCGATTTTGAAGAAACCTTTGCACCCGTAGCACTGCTTGAAGCCATACGGATGACACTAGCATTTGCCTCATATAAAGATTTTAAATTATTTCAAATAGATGTTAAAAGTGCTTTTCTAAATGGTTTTATTGAAGAGGAGGTGTATGTTGAACAACCCCCCGGGTTTGTTGATCCTACACATCCGGATTTTGTGTTTAAATTAGATAAAGCTCTTTATGGTTTAAAACAAGCCCCTAGGGCTTGGTATGAAAGACTTTCTTCATTTTAATTTCAAATGGTTTTAAGAAAGGTAAAATTGACACAACATTGTTTACAAAACATGTAGAAAATGATATTCTTATTGTGCAAATTTATGTTGATGACATTATTTTTGGTTCTACTAATGAATCTCTTTGCCAAGCTTTTGAATCATGCATGAAGGACGAATTTGAAATGTCTATGATGGGAGAACTCAACTATTTCCTTGGACTCCAAATCAAGCAAAGGAAGGATGGGATCTTCATCAATCAAGCCAAGTACACAAAGGAACTAATCAAAAGGTTCGGGCTTGAAGGAGCTAAAGTGAGTAAAACTCCCATGGCAACAACCACAAAGCTTGATAAGGATGAACAAGGTAAAAGTGTAGACATTAAACTTTATCGTAGCATGATAGGTAGCTTGTTATATTTGACGGCTAGTAGGCCGGATATTATGTTTTCCGTTTGTCTTTGTGCTCGTTTTCAATCTTGTCCTAAAGAGTCTCACATAATTGCGGTTAAACGCATAATTAGATACCTTAAGGGCACTATTGAAATGGGTTTGTGGTATCCGAAAATCGGTCAATTTTCAATGACAAGTTTTTCGGATGCCGACTATGCGGGTTGTAGGGTAGATAGGAAGAGTACAAGTGGAACATGTCAATTTCTTGATAATTGTCTTGTATCTTGGTCTTCTAAAAAGTAAAATTCGGTAGCCCTTTCAACCGCCGAGGCGGAGTATGTTGCAGCCGGAGCTTGTTGTGCACAAGTTCTTTGGATGAAACATACTCTCCTTGACTATGATTTGCATTTTGATCATATTAAAATATTTTGTGATAATACTAGTACAATTCATATGACAAAGAATACAAATCAACATAAAACCAAACACATTGACATTAGATATCACTTTATTAGAGATCATTATGAGAAAGGTGATATTGATATTGATTATGTTTCTACCGATTTTCAACTTGCCGATATTTTTACTAAACCATTAAATTATGCTAGATTCTCTTTTATTTGTGTTGAGTTGAATGTTTGCATTATGGATTCTTAAAGATAAATTTTTTTTTGTTGTTTTGTTTGTTTTGTTTAACCCTTTTTGATGTATGACAAAAAGGGGGAGAAAAAGAATAAGTTTGTTGTTTAACAAAAAAAGAATAAGTTTGTTGTTTATTGTTTAGTTTATTGTTTATTTGAGTTTTTTTTGACAAAACTATGTGTTTTATGCTTTATGTATTTTTGCTTCTCATAGTTATTCTTTATACATATCATTATTTGAGGGGGAGCTTTCCAAGCTCTTCTTCCCTTTTTGTTTAAATAACTTATATGTTTTGTCATCATCAAAAAGGGGGAGATTGTTGGCCCAAGGTTACAATCACCCGTTTTTAGTGTGTTTTGATGATTACAAAACATATATAGTTATTTGTACTAATCATGTTTGTTGTTTTAGTGTGTTTCAGGGTTCTAATGAAACTAGAAGTTTTCTTCCCTAAAGGAAGGTGTTTTGACTCAAGTCACCTCAATTAGGGCTCAAGTATCAAACTTGCAAGATCATATGGAGAAGCCCACTTGAAGAACTTGTAGTCCTTTAGAACCAATGTAAGAAATAGTTTGTTAAACTTTGAGTTTTGGAAAATTGGCTCTAGGACACACACACACACACATTTTCAAAATACAGTTTTTAGTTTTGGTATTTGTTTTTAAGTTCATGCCTTGATTCTTATACATGATTCCAAAATCCTTACAAATTCTATATCTTGTTTACACCATGTATAACTATCTTTTACAACATGATACTTAACTTCATATACCTACAAAATTATCTTCAAAAATTTTCAAGTTCAAAATTTCTTCCCAGTTTTTCTGTTTCAGGCTAAACTGGCCGACCGGACCGGTCGACCGGATCTTGTATCCAGGACGTGCACGCTTGTGCATGTCTGTCGGCCGACCGTTCGGTCGACCGACTGAAAGCAGTTTTGCTCTCGGGTTTTCTGGGTCGACCGCCCGGTCGACTGCCTTCAGAAAACTGTGTTTCATTTTAGAGGCCAGTCGACCGGGCGGTCGACCCGAACCCAACGGCTATTTGCCAGCAAGGCGGACGGCCGACCGGTCCGGTCGACCGCCAAGCCTGCTGCTGCCCAACGGCTCTTTCCTCTTTGGTGAATTTCTGAAAATCTGTTTTTGGTCTGTTTTGTGGCAGATTTTCTCTGAACTTTAGGGATTAGTTTCTGATCAAATAAGATTTATTTTAAAGTGTTTTAATCCCTTTCTCTCCCTATAAATAGAGGAGAATTGTCTCTTGCAAAATACCAAGAAAAATCCCTAGTTTACAAGTTTTCAAAAGAAAGAAAAAGTTTCAAAGCTCTCAATTCTCTCTTGTATTTTTGGCTATTATTTTCAGTTGTGTTTTCAAGCAAAATTCATTTACAACTGAGTTTGTTTCTCTCACCACACTTCTAGAGCCAAAAATTCCAATCCTAATTCTATAAGGAGTTGTAAAAGAGAAGTGTTGTAAAGAGTTTGTGATCATTATTATGATCACTTGGTTACTTGTTCTTTGTGTTCCTCTTGTGGAGATAACTCTTTGGTAGAGTTCTTGTAAGTGGTGGAGTTCGGTACTCCGGTCTTCGGTAGACCTTTGTAAAGTCCTCGGTGGATAGTGGAAACCCTTCATGGAGGTGAAGGCGGGGAGTAGAGCGGTGGCTCGAACCTCGAAACAAATTCTTGTGTTTGCGATTGTCTTTTGCTCTTGCTCTCAATTTCGCTTTACTTTCAATTGTTATCTTTTACTCATTGTTTCTAATTTGTGATATTGCTTCCATTACTTGTGATATATCTTGTGTGCACATCATCATTGCATATTATTCATTTCTTAATATATTGTCGATCATAACTCATACAACAAGATTGCAATACGCACCTCCAACTCTTATTTAGAGGAATCACGAGGAAGGAGTTCAGAACCCTTCACCGGGTATTCGGCTCTTAGTCTTGTTTTGAGTGATCGTTGCATCATTCATTCATAATTGTTTAAAAAGATTGTTAGATTAGCATTTACACCTATTCACCCTCCCTCTAGGTGTTTTTCATATATTACCGCTTTCTTCATTTTATCACTCATTAGGTCACTTTCTGACGACTCTGGGGTTTGCGTGACCAGGTTAGAGCTCAGAGATTTCGTAGCACCTGACATTTTCTGAGATATTATCTTGAGATCGTCACTCTTTTTGATTCATAGGTATCTTTATTATTTGTTTCTATTTTCATATTTATCCTTGTTTCCATATCAATCATGGTCACTGATCCCTTTTTTCAGGTATTCTTATACTTATTTAATTCTAAAATTATAGTGTATATTGTATTTATTTCCTGTACTGAGGCTTAGCGTATGTATGAGGAAATTTTCGCCCTGCATATGTACATCGTCGTAATGTTTCTGTATCCGCAGGATCAGGGCATTACAAAGTGGCATCAGAGCCTAGATTTACACCTAATGCGAGTAACCACCTATATCAATAGTTGGGCTCCTACGAACAGTACAACCAGATTCAAATTAGAACTCACCTTTGTCTGAATTTGGGGATTCCAGTTATGAATACAAGAATATCTCATTTCGTTGAACATCCATTCCTTACCTCCTAATATTCCCTAATTTTCATTATCATTCCGAATATTCTGATTTCTAACCACTTCTCCTTCATCATCTTGATTCTTTTCCTATGTTTTGATATCTGGTACTAGTCACCCAATTATGAATTTGATATAGATATCAGTGTGCGCAGCAGAAGCATCATAGACTAATAACATCCAGGTTCCAGGGCTGTAAATATTGTTCTCTCACCTGAATTGGAATTTTGATGATGAAATTCTTTGTAAGGCGGGGGAGAAGTGTAAACCCCCTGATCCTCAATGTATGTATCACAGTATCAGTACTAGATATGGCGTACAAAGTTAATTTGACCTTCCTGGTAGTCAGACTGAACCGGTTTTAGTTTCAGATATTATTTTTCAATATTCTAGATTTTTCTAGATTATTTTGAAAAATCTCCAAGTCGGTGTCGATCGATATCGATAATGAAGTCCATGATCTTTAATTTACAAACAGAGTTGATCTAGAATCCGCTTCCTTATTGTTTATCAAAATCATACTTTCTACTTTTGAATATTTATGAGGATTTTTTCTAAATTAGTCCAAAAATCTGGCCAAATTGGGGCCGACCGGTATCACCAGTCTATTTCAAGATTTTTAATTTGCAAACCAGATAAGATTTCTTGAATCCGATTTTATATTGTTCCACCAGGTAATAATTTTATTTTACATATTTTTTGGGAACCGTTCAGAACTAGTTGAATTTTGGACCAAATTAAATAATATTAATTTAATCATATTAAATTCATTTCATTCTTTCTCCCCTTTCTCTGGATTTTTCTCCACTCCTCTTCACCGACCTATTAACCTGCTTCCCTTTCTTATCTTCTCATAAGAATCTCTCTCTTATTTTCATCTCTCTCAACTCACTCACATTCCTTCACTTTTTCTCTCTTTCTCTCCCTCTCTGTTTTCTCTCCCGCTCTCTCTGTCGAACTTAGCCTAGCCGACCGCAGGCCAGGGCCGGGCGCCAGCGGCGGCAGGCCGCTGCCATGTCCCTCCTTTCCATCCCTTCTTCACCTCTCTCTCACATATTCCCTCTATTTCTCTCTCTATTCTTTATCTCTCCCTCCCCTTCTTTTCTCTCTCTCCACCACCGCCAGCAGGCCCAGGCCGTGACCAGACCTCCGTCGCTGGTGGATGTCGCAGCCGCGACCGCGACTGCCGCCGCGCGCCACCACCGCTGCCCCCTTTCACTGCCTCTTTTTCCTCTCTCTATCTTTCTTTCTCTTCTTCTTTTATTTCTTTCTTTCTTTTCTCCCCATCTCTCTCTCTCCATCCCTCTCTTTCTTTCTCTCTGTGTCGCTGCCGGCGAGACGGAGCCGACGCCGGCAAGGCCAAGCCTAGCCTGGCTACCGCCTGCTCCTCTCTTCTCTCATTTTCTCTCTTTCTCTCGTTCTCTTTCTTTCCCTCTATTGGTTTAAACCCAATAAGTCATAAATCCAAAAGCCCAAACCCATTTACCCAATCACTTATCCAATTGGGTTGGGTTGTGGATATGAACCTGACCCGTTAAGAACCAAACTCGCTTTCAAACCCAGGAAGGTAACTTTTACATAAAAGCACCTGTTAAATAAATTTATTTCATTTCAAATCCTTTAAATTACATATTTAACCCTTTTGTTATGGTGTAGTGTTCGAGCGATATCTGCAGCATCCAGAGTCTGATCTGGTCTTGAACTGTTGCTATCGTAAGAAGACGAGTTACATCCCTGTATTATCTTTGTGAGTGTTTTTATTATATAAATCATATTTCATCATGTGGAATTTTAATTAAGTTATTAATTTGCTTAATAAATTATCACTAAATCATGTAAATGATAAATTCTAAAAATTAAAATATATGTGATTACTTTCTAAACATATTTAATAAGGTAATATGTAATGGTGATCATTAACTTAATATAAAACATAAATGGATAAGTTATATATGTTGGTAATAAGTAATTATTAAATTATTGATAACGACGTTATAAAATAATAAGTTAATAAATTAATAATTTTTAAAATGGTTGTGAAGAGTTTGAAAGTAGATAATTGTATTTGTGACATCGATCATATTAATAATGAAGTTATTATAATAAAATACTGATATATAACCCCTGACACTGTCATTATATCTGAATAACCACTGACACACTGGCACTATTACACCATATTTCTGAACACTATTATTTCATATACTGAATCACAGTTACACAGATACTATTACATGTACACTAATACACGAATACTCTATAACACTAGACACTGTCATTATTACATGAATACTCGACACTATTATTTCATGAGCTAGTATCACTGTTACACGAACACTATTATTATATATACTAATATCATCGTTACACGGACACTCTAGTACTCTACACTGCTATGATAGTATTGTCATATGGATTTATTTATATACAAGCTTTGATTGTTCCTATATTCCTGTTACGTGGCTTATTGTTACATGCATCCTCATGTATCCCTGTTACATGACTATTACACGCATGTTTATTGTAATCCTGATACTGACATGATATTCCTGTTACTGGACATGTTACATGACTATTACATGCTTATTTCCTGTAATCCTGATACTAATATGATATTCCTGTTATTGGACATGTTACATGACTATTACATAGTTGTTTCCTATAATCATGATATTGATATGTTATTTCTATTACTGAACATGTGAGCTGTTGATATGTGATGTGTGAAACCAAGTGCCACGTGGATCTAAGCCACGGGGGTCACCTCAAGAATCTCACATCTCATGTTTTTTGTTTCCTGCTATCTTGTTTCATGCTATCAACAAAGCTCATGTCATGTTGTCGCATTACATGTACCACACGTTGTTCTTATTCCTGATATGCTGTGTAAATTAAATATGATAAATATAACATAGGGTTGAGGGAGACTTGACGGTTGACTAGGTCTTGTCAGATGGATGTCTGGATCCATTATTGTCTCATTGTAGGGGACATGATAGTGATGGCTACCTTCCCGTTATAGCTCATTGAACTCTCATTTTTCGTTACTTGTTTAGCCTTAGCGGCCCGACCCTGATCTCAGCAGCTAGGGAACTGTTTAAAGCCGTGACCCCGGGTATGCACGGGATACACCAACCTGACCATAGCTCCTTGACCATTGAGTTTCCAATTAATATAATAAAATAATATAAACAATAGTGACATCTGAAACGCTTGTTATTTGGTCACTCTCTCGTTCACCCGTAGGCCATGTTCGGATGGGTTCAGCCGAAGTGCAGGCTCCGGTATGAACTGTCAGTGGTATGGGATATTGAAAGAGATTGATTAAAATACCAGATGGTACTAATTGTTATTATTGTATAAATAACATGACTTGCCTGATACATATATATTATTGTTCAGTTGTACTTGTTACTACTCCTGATATTTTATCTACTATCATATCACACATATACCTTGTTACACTTCCTGATACTTGTTACACATCATGTGGTGACCACTATTCATGTACACGTATACTCTGCATTTCATGTATTATATTTTATATATACCTTGTAGACACTGTTACTGTATATTCACGACACTGTAGAATGATTATTCTGCATACTTTATATCTACATGTTCATATTCATCATGACACCATTATGCTACTATTATTATTAGATTAAATAAGAAATATAAAGTAATTAAAACTGCTACATGTTACTTATACACACTGATGTAATTAGGAACACTTAATACTGTATTACATCACGCATATTGAGAATAATATATAAATAGTATAACATTATTGACTGTAGTAACATAATCTCCCAAAGTGACTTACCTATTATTTTTGGTAGCACAACCCGGAGATATAAACTGAGAGTAATTATATAAAATTGGATACTATCGTGGTCATGACACTGTTATAACATTATAGGCATTAATGGCGTTAAAATATGACATTTGTATATTTCTCTCAATTGTTATTATCATTGTATTGTATCACCGGTATTTAAACATGTATTATATATTATTATCGTGATTGTATTACTGATATATATATTACTGTTTCTTTCATTTTACTACTCACTAGGTCGTTTTTTGATGACCATGGGTTTGCGCGCCTAGGTTAGAGCTCAGAGATTTCGTAGTATCTGACATTTTTTGAGATATTATCTTGAGATCATCACCCTTCCGATTCATACATATCTTTACTATTTGTTTCTATTTCATATTTATCTTTATTTTCATATCTATCATGGTCACTAATCCCTTTTGTAACGCCTCGATCCCATGGGTACGGAGACGTTACTGCGACGTATATACGTAGGTCGGAAATACCCTCACGTATATATGTTAAGCATCAGTACATGCAAGAATCAGAGTACGGAAGCACAGTGGTAATATATATTCCAGCAATAATAACACAAGTACACAGTTATCACAGAGCATGATACAATAAAACGCAAAAGCAGGATGTACAATATGAAATACGGGAAAGTACTCACGAGTAGCAAGATGAGAATCTCGCGAGCCGATCAAGGGGAGGCTGGAAAAAAAGAGGGTCCGGACAGGCAACCGCTAATCCACGCTTCCGCTGCGCCACTCTGTTCAGGTGCGGCAAGGCCGCCACGGTCCAAACACCAGGATCCGGACATGAGGATCTAAGGTTGTCAAAAATCAACCCGGCGAGTACATATGATAAAGCCAGTTGGCGTGCTCAGACAGTCACGCGTGTACATGATCAAGTGATGTGGTTCAGGCATACGGTATAGGCAATGACAAGTAACATAAAGAAATTAAAGGAACGACAATAAATCCGAAATGAAGTAAATACATGTATATCGATAAGTCTGAATCAGAAAACATGCATAGAAAACGGTATCGAGAGCATAGGTACATATAAATATGCTATAAATACATTAAATATGTGATAAATACACTAAACATGCAGTAAATACAAGTATGGACAAAACTAGTTGTACAAGTTTAGATTATGAATTCACGGATAGATACGTCAAGGGGATAATCCAAACAAGAAAACCCTCATCTATATACCACATATCCGATGTCACCTAAACATCTGAGTTCATACAACTTTAGTTGCCCTTAGAGTAATAGAACTAGAGTGTATCGGTAGTAATCATTATATCACAGAAATCATAAGTTATAAAGCAGGGTGTCAACTCAGAGCATACTACCTGATTAAATGATTTATCACTATAACTGGAGAATATAAATGTGTTGCATTTTAAATTATTCAATAATAATAATATTCAGTACCGTTTGATATTTTAACCGCCTCCCTACCAGTGCCTCACATCGCTGATAGTCTATACTAGAGTTCGCACTCTAGTAGAACTCACTCGGGTCTGATATGTGAGTACCAGCACCCGAATAAAGGAGAGACCAAATATCACACGTTCCTAATATTATTACTGTTTGGTTGTTACATTCTTATGTTATTCATCTGATCCATATGCTTAGGTATGTGTTACCGGTACACATACATCCACTTATAAACAAGATGAGTTATTACTTGAAAACTGATAAATCTGATGGCTCATATTTATAGTGGGTCTCGTCTCTTGCCCGGGACTAGGCTCAGGAGTACAAGCTACTGATTTCGGAGACTTATCATTACGCGCCCCACACGACACTTCAGATATCAGGCTACTGCTTCCGGGGACTTATCATTACGCGCCCCACATGATACTTCAGATATAACACCATTATAAATATGACATCATACCGATATCCATCAGTTTCCCCCACCCCAGTATAAGTTGAGTATTTTATTATATATATATATATATAATCCAGTGATAATGTCCACAAGGTGTCCACAGTAATCCAACATCCATGATTATCTAATTACGGGAATCAACATGAGTACAATATCAGGAGCATAATATCAGGAGTCTCCATGTTATAGGGGTTCAGGAATACAGGAGTTCATGAGCACAGGAGTTCAAGAGTATCAGAGGTCTGGTAACAGTATAATAATCATGCCAAGTCCCCGTAAAAGTGATAATCATGAATATGCAATGTAATATAGGTGCTAGGTACAATAGTATCCAGTCAGGTGTCACAATATCAGGTCAAGTGTGCTAGTACCAGGTGATGGCATATGTCAAGTATCAAGTGATAGCATGTTAATTGTCCAGCGTCATATATCAGGTGTCAGGTATCAGGTGTCAAGTGATAACATGTCAAGTACCGGTGTCAGATATCAAGTGTCAAGTGATAACATATCAAGTACCGGTGTCAGATATCAAGTGTCAGGTAATTAACATATCGGTATCAGGTAAGTTGAACACAGAGTTACAACATCATATATCAGGTAATCATCCGGTCATGAAACATGATACAAGGGAACAATATAGGTAAACATTTCAAAATTTTTACAACCATATCTATAACAATAATAAATTAATCTTTTTAATTATATATGCGAAGCTGAGCGAAGCGGGAGCGTATCTAGGCATATACATGCAAGTATAATACCAGTTAAATGAATTATAATAGTGGTCAACAGGTATTCATATAACATGTTAATTTTAGAAAATCACCCACATATCATATATCAACTCGCATAATGATGCATCATGTATAAAAATTAGGATAATAATTATTAGACATGTAACGATGGTAACGAGACATTAGAATATCAATAAAGATGGGAAAGATGGGGAAGAAAAGAAAGAAAGAAAGGAAAATAAAGAGAAGGAGAGGGAGAGGGGGAGTATGAGAGGAGGAAGGGGGAGAATGGTGCTGCTGGTGCTGCAGCTGGCTGTGGCAGGCATGGGGGGAGGACGGGGGCAGGTAGGGGTGAAAGAAAGGGAAAGAAAAAGAAAAAGAAAAGGAAAAAAAGAAAGTATTATTTTAATGCGGGAATATCGACTGTTTCAGAATCGCTCCGAAAAATTCTCAAAAATAGAAAATATTATTTTAAGAATCTTAAAAAATCAGATTCGAGAAATTCAATCTGATTTTCAAATTAAAAACTCCTGAAATTTTCCGGCAATACCGATCAACAACAAAATCGGTCAAATTTTGATAAATTCAAAAAAATCCCAATAAATGTATTTAAATAGAAAATGAGATTATAAGAAGTAATGTAAAAGCCGTTTCTAAAATTCAATTCCGTTTTAAAACTAAAAATTCGGGAATCGGTCAGCGATGTCGATCGACACCAGTTTTGAAGATTTTGCAGAATAGTTCTGAAAAATTTCATAAAATCATAAAAAATTTAAAATATTGGAAAATAGTGTTTGAAACTAAATCAGTCAAATCGGACTATCAAAAAGGTCAAACCGGATAGTACACTAGGATCGGGTCCCCAGTTCAGCTAGGGCTGACTCCGAGTTCACGAATCCGGATCCAATATAAAACAATCACAAAAATAATCATAAAATAAAACAAATATAAAACTAATCAAAAAATATGATCGAAAAATCAGAATACGTATCTAAGTACGTATTCCAGGAACGGGGTGTTATACCCTTTTTGTAAGTATTCTTGTGCTTATTTAATACTGGAATTATAGTGTATATTGTATTTATTCCCTGTACTGAGGCTTAGCATACGTACGTGAGGGTGTTTTCGCACTGCATATGACGTCGTAACGCTTTCGTATCCGCAGGAACGGGGGCGTTACATAAGAAGAGGAAAAGAATAAGAACCAGAAGAGAAAAGAAGAAGATGAGAGAGATTAGGGTCCTGCGGGTGCTGCTCTGAGGCGAAGAGAGACGTGGGAGGGTGAAGACGGACGGACAACTTTTGTGAATGAGTCACGGGAGAAAACCTCGCTTCGTTCGATTTTGATAATATTATATTATTATATTATATTATATTATTATTTTAAAGAACTACGCCTCAAAATTTTAAAAGGAATTTTAAAAAAAAACTCTTTTTCATTTTTTCCCCCCTAAAATGAGATCTCTTTGAAATTTAATTCTAAAATCTACTTCTGACAAGTACAAGCAAGCGCAGCTCCGAGTGTCTGCACCCCACCTGCGTGGCATACCAGCATAGCGAGATTATTATTTTTTTAATCTGATTTTCACGAACCGGGATTATGTTAATTTTCTCACAAGTCCGAATTTGACGAATCTTGACTTATATTCCTAGCTTGTCAAACTATCGAACTTCAGTTTAGCAAACAAAAGAAGCTGCTAGGGTCCGCAACAAGGCTAACCTAATACATATAAATAATCCTCCCCCTTTTCCTGTCTATTCTTGAAAGAGAAACAATGGCTCAAGAAATAATCAGAAGGCAAAAGTTTTTCCACATTCTTATTGTTCTATAATCTAGAGATTGAACCGAGTCTCCAATCAAGAGCTCGGGGAATGAAGAAGGCCCAGAAACTGTTGATTCACTGTCAATGAACCATATCTCAAATTTTGGGAACCATGGGGTGCTTGTGAAGAGATGCCATATTTTTTCGGTAGGGACTTGGGGAAAGTCCCTGAAGATGATCATCTTTGAGAGCATTCAAATGGGTTTTTTGGGGATGAATCCTCCTCTACAATCCAAAGAGAATGCTCCTGCTCCTGAAGAGCCCAAGTCTTTTCCATCATTGAGAGAATCCATCAACAAGCGCCATTTGTCCAAGTATTTGGGCTAGCCCACATGAGCTTAAAGAGAATTACGTCAGATTGGGCACATGGATCATTTTCTCCACTTATTCTTATCGAGCAATATGTCTTCACTAAGACCTTTAGCCTCTATATCTTGTCGTATTAACTCATCCATGTTTTCTTCGGTCTCCCTTGAATTCTTTTAACTTACCCTAAATTGATACGCTCTACTCGCCGGAGTGGCGCATCTGTAAGTGTACGTCGCACATCACCAAACCATCGTAGGCGGCTTTCTCTCATCTTCTCTTCTATAGAGGTTACATCTATCTTAGTACGAAGATGCTCATTTCTCATCTTATCTCTCCGCGTGTTATCACACATCCAACGAAGCATGCACATCTCTGCTACACTCATCTTCTGGGTAAGATATCTCTCTATAACTAAACATTTTGTGCCATATAACAAAACTGACCTAATAGCAGTCCATTAAAACTTTTCCTTCAATCACATTGAGAGAATCCATGACAGCGAGAGAACATTTATTTTCATCAATTGTAGCTCATGCATGAACTGTCCAGTGCTTGCGTGGCGCCTATGAGACTTATTAAAAGTCAATTTTTAGAATTAAAATCTGTAGAGGTCTCTATTTAAAGCTAAATTTAAATTTTTTTTTCAAAAAATTGTCCAAATTTAAAAGCTTGTGGAATTAAATACAAATAAATTCAACCAGTTTTGTGTTCAACAAAGTGGGGAAGTTATTTGTTTGAATCCCCTTTGCATGCAACCGCGAAAAGAATGTTTCTGGAAAAATATTAAAGAAATTTAAGTGTGTTGGGCACACTTTATTAATACTTTTCAATAAATTATTAAATTAATCAAGATTGCGTAGTATAGTAATAAAATCCTTTAATAGTGGGCAAGCCACTTGCATTGACATTTCTACTGCTTAAAGAAAAAAATAATTAAGAAATTTGTTTTACTATCCAATGGTCTCAATATAAGAATAATAAAATAGTCCATACAATATTTCACTTTGTGTCAGTGAGACCTGGCTCACTAGTAAAAATATGAGAGTGAGTTATGAGGAGTCTCTACGGTATAATGTAAAAAGTAAAAAATAAAAATAAAAAACCTTTCAGAAAATCTTTTACTCCCTTCAAAAAGTACAAAAGAAGAAGAAGAATATTTAATTTAGCCGTTTACAATTTTTTTGTATCTTTATTAAAGAAAGAAAGAAGAAACACTAACACTAGGTGTCAGATAAGATAGTTGTTAGGATTTTACCTTATTTTTCAAGAGAAGATGATGATCAAAGAAAATC